>ML406494.1:105287-137313 GCA_005239525.1 Nicotiana knightiana
TTCATATGAGGGATTCAATTTAATCTGATTATAACCAGAATATACATCTAAGAAGCTTAATAATTCATGACCTGTTGTGGAATCAATCATGTGATCTATATGTGGCAATGGGAATGAATCTTTGGGGCATGCTTTATTTAAGTCAGTATAATCTACGCATACTCTCCACTTGCCATTCTTCTTAGGTACTACCACGGTGTTTGCTAACCAGTTAGGGTACGTTACCTATCGTATCGAACCAATCTTCAAGAGTTTATGTACCTCTTCATCGATCACTTAGTTCTTGAATAGTCCTTGCTTTCTTTTCTTATGCTTAACAGGTACGAAAGATAGATCTTCATTTAGTTTATGAGTCATCATTTCTGGTGGGATGCCTGCCATATCTTAGTGGGACCACGCAAAGCAATCTGCGTTAGCCTTTAAATAATCAATTAATTTACCTCTTCGGGCGGGACCTAGCCTCGTGCCTATATACACTTTCTGCTCAGGCTTTTGTTCAGATAACAGAACAGCTTCGAGCTCCTCTGTAGTTGTTTTGATGTGCTCATCTTCCTCCGATTCATGAATGACGTCCAGTATAGAATCTGCATCTGTGTGGTATAGTACACCTCCTTGACTCTCCTTCTCGTAAGTATTTTGTTTCGTACCTGTTTCAGCAATAATACCTCCCATACCTATTTGGGTAGTAATTTCTTCCATGCCCGTTTGGGCGGTGTTACCTGCTTGGGAGATTTCCTTATCTCGTAATTCTTCCACCTCTATTTTATTATTGTAGTGTACCACAGAGTTTATATTTCTTACAGTCTGTTGATCGCCTTTGATTTGTTGAATCCCCCATTCATAGGGTAATTTAATTACCTGATGCAACATGGAGGGTATCGCTTTCATGTCGTGGATCCACGACCTTCCAATGATCACGTTATAAGCCATGTCAGTATCTATGACTTGGAACCTGGCACTTTTGATCACCCCCTCAGCATAAGTTCTAAGCTCAATTTCTCCTTTTGTTATAACCATAGAGTTAACAAACCCTGATATGGCTCGTGCTTTTGGGATTACTTGATTCCCCAGTAGCATTTCTTCCACGACTCTTAGCAAAATGATATTGACTGAACTGCCTGGATCAATCAACACTCTTTTTACGTTAGTATCATGAATAATCAAATATATTACCAGAGCATCGTTGTGCGGAAGCATTAATCCGTTGATATCTGCATCATCGAAGGTTATATCATCTTCTACACGAGCCTGTTTCCCATGTGTAATAGTGAACTTTGTGGTTGTTTTGCAAACCACTCCGTTTACTTCTTCACCCCCGTGTATTACGTTAACGGTTCGTTTTGGAGAAAGAAGCTTTGGGGGCTCCTGCATGTTCCTCATATATGCCTGTTTACCATTATCACTAAACAATTCTGTTAAATAGCCCTATTTTAACAAATTTTCTACTTCACCTTGTAAAAATCTGCAATCCGCAGTTTTGTGCCCATGATCGTTGTGAAATTCACACTAGTGATCTGGTTTTCTTCTACTTGGATTTGACCGCATCTCTTTGGGCCACTTAACCTTGTCTCCCATGTTCCTCAATATTGAGACAAGTTCAATATTACTTACATTAAAGGTATGATCCCCAATTTGAGTACTATCTCTGGGTCGTTCATCTCGATCTTTTCTGGATCTAGACGAGGATGAGACTATGTCTCTTCCTTGTGGTCTATAGTCCGACCTAGTGTTTTTGAACCTGGGGCGGATATCACGTCCCGTTTTCGAACCTGGGGCGGATATCACGTCCCGAGGGTCCTAAGTAAGGATCGTACCTATTTTTACCTGATCTTCTATCTGATTCAGGACGTCTGGATCTGGAATGATCTTCATCTCTCGAACGAGCAATGGTATCTTCTTCTATTTTAAGTTTAGTATTGTACCTGTTATATACATCGTTCCATGTTGTAGCGGGGAATTCTCTTAGACTCTCCTTAAGTCGTCTCGTGGCTTCTGAGATTTTATCGTTCAGGTTGCTTGCAAATGCCATGGCTGCCCAATTATCAGGCACCCTGGGTAACTGCATTCTTTCTCGTTGAAACCTGTCTACAAACTCACGGAGTAGTTCCGTGTCTCCTTGTTTTATTTTGAATATGTCTTCCATTCTCTTCTCAACTTTTTGTGCACCAGAGTGTGCTTTTATAAACGAATCTGCAAGCTCAGCAAAAGAGTCAATAGAATTTTCAGGGGAAGAGAATACCAGGTTAGGGCCCCTTTGGTAAGTGTTTCCCCAAATTTTTTGACAAGGACTGATTCAATCTCTTGTTTTGTTAAGTCATTGCCTTTTACCCCAGTAGTGAAAGAAGTCACATGGTCGCGTGGGTCAGTTGTTCTATCATATTTAGGAACGTCAGTCATTTTAAACTTCTTGGGTATAGGCAAGGGTGCCGCACTTGGCTTCCAAGGTTGTTGAGAATATCTATCAACATCAATGCCTTTGATGATAGGTGGTACTCCAGGAATTTGTTCGATGCGATCGTTCTGCTCCTTCATCTGTTTCTGCATGGTTAGCAGTAAATTTTGTAATTCTGAGTTATTAGATATACCTGGTCTCGTTTCGAGAGATTCATTAGGAGTATCTCCTCTTCCTGAGTTTGCCAACCCAGATTGAGGATTTTCCATGGTGATGGTGTTATTGGGGGGTGGCGTCGGCGGTGTAGGTAACGCTGCCGGTAATCCTCTCGCAAATTCTTGCAAAGCTTGGCTCACATACTCTGCAATCATTTGCTTTACACGATCTTGTTCCACAGTTTGATCATTATCACCATTGTTGTTATTAGATCTTTCTGGGGATTGTTCCCTCGAACCACGTGGGGTTCCTGAAGGCGATGGAACTGGGGTTCCACTCCTTTGCTGGTTGTTGTCGTTGGAGTTTGACATAATTTAGAGGATATCACTTGAAAAGTAAACAAACATTATCAGTTTTCCGGTAACGGAACCAATTTGTGTAACCAAAGAATTAGACCATTTGACTAAAGCTTATTTTTTAAGATGAATACGGGTTACTGATAATCAAGGTAATGGAGAAAAATGAATAATAGATAAATTGCAGAAATATAGAAAATCGAAGTTGATTGTATTCGAGAATCAGATGCCTTTACAAGTTGTATTCCCCTCCCTTATATAGGAGATTCTTATAATGTACGATTGTCGCTATGGTTACTCATTAATGACTAATTATGACATTAATGAGGCGTTTACAAAGGATAACGGTAATTGGGGTTCGGTTACATAACGTTCGAGTAATCAATTATGGGTCGTTGAATCTACCCGTAGCTTTGTCTAGATTCATTATGACCGTGCCTCTCTCCCGTTTTGATCAAGTTGAGTTTCTCGTGGCTGATAAGTTCGTGGGTTTACTGAATCGTTCCTCTTTGTACCGTACCTCTTCAAAGGATCACATCCAGCTGTTGCGTTTTCCTGTGTCCACGTGACTGGCTGAGTTGTCAAAAGTTGGCTTCCGTGTGAAACTCTTTTTTACCAATACAGGCGGACCACTCCCAAATCGACCCAGATTTCTACCAGACCATCCCCTTCTTCCCCTCAACCCTAATCTCTCACTGATTTCCCCAAAAACCCACTAAATCTCGACCAATTTCAGATCTAAAATCTGAAACCCTAAAAAACTTACACTGGATGATTTCGAGCAGTCCTGTGGTTCAGACTCACATGAGTCGGTGGCTCTTGACAATAGCCATCGATTCATGTAAGTTTGAATCATTTTCAAACTTGCCGGAATCCAGCCAAACTCCGGCCAAGTCAACCAAGTCCGGCCAACTTTTTTCGACAAATATTAGGTACCCCTTTCTTTTCTTTTTGACTTAATTTCTTTATTTACGTCATTAAAATTAGGTTTAAATTCTGAATTTAATACTTACTGATTTTTTACTGTTAGTCTAGGTTTTCATATGCCTTCCCTAACTTGTTTGCTTCATCTTTTGTTGCTTGTTATCTTAGAAATCAGTTATATATGGTTAATTTCTGATTTTACCACTTAACTGATTCTAATGATTAGTTTAGGTTTCATACTTTTTTCTTGAAAATTTTCTCTCCTGAAATGTAATTAGTCATGCATGCTTTAGATTTTTTGAACTTAGTTGATTCCTGGTTTATTTTGCTTAGGTTCGAATATTGCCCTTTGCATCGTTCTTTTGTTATTTTCTATTTTTTATATATAGTCATTTAATGTCTGATTCTGATAATTGTTCAAGCCTAATTAATCATCAACACTAGGACTATTAGAATCACACTGGTTTTGAAAATAATTACTTAAGCCTAATTACTAATTTTCGTCAGTTGATTAACTCTAATTTTTAGTTAGTTATGCACACTTAGGGTTGTTCCAAACCATTTCTGAATTAAGCAAGCATCCTGGATAGTTTTAGGGTCAGTTCAGACTACAAATATTAATTAATAATCTTAATTGCCTAAATAGATCAAATTAGTCAGTTTAGTAATTAACTTAACTTAATCTTAGTTGTTTTGAGTTACCTGATTTCAGGAACTCCTTAATAACTGATCCTTGGCAATGGAGGCCCAATTAGTTAGGCCCAAAATTGGCCAATTATGGTGGCCCAGGCCTTAGATCAGGAAAGGGTAATTACAGGGGTATTTTAGGGTAGTTTAGGAACTTTAAATGAAGAATCTTGGTTGTAACAGCTCAAGAAGCTTCTAGAATAAAGATAAACATCAAAACAAAATAATAAGAAAATTACTGAATCAGATTTTTAGGTAAAAACAGTAATTTTCAGAAATAAAAAGGGCTGTAAAAAGATTGCTTTGGTCTTCAGTCAGCTCTACTAGATGCAGTTGCCCAGGAATCCAATGCACTAACTCCTGGAAGCTCCATTCATGCCCACCTACCGACCGAGGAAGACGCTACCGATCCCTGAATCGAGGGACTACGCGCTTTCAATCCCTTACAGCTGCCTTCCAAGCCCTTCCACTGCCCGAACTACCAATCGCCCCACTATCTGCTAGTCTGGTTCGACTCGAACTTCTGTCATGTCAAGCTTCCTGACCTGCTTTGTAAAAAGAACCTTCTAGAAATGGTACAGCTGTCCTAGCTGTTACAAAAATGCTGAAATAGGATAAGAATGGACAGTTGTACTGTACTATTTTCAGAATTAAAGGATAAGGAATATTCCTAACTTATGCCTTCCTTAGGCTGTCTATATATAGGCTATACTATATTATGAAAAATAGGGATTAGACAGAATTTACACACACAATCATAGATATACCTTTTGAAAATTTATAAGAAAATTATGCACACACACTGCTCTAAAAACACACCTGCACCCAAAAATTATGCGGAAAATCTACTAAAAATCCTGAAAATACCTTAATGCACTAAAGAGAACCAAAAACATTCTGAAAATACTGATGGATATAGAAACTCTTCAGAAAATTTGGTCTACTTCTAGTTGAATTCTCTTCTAAAAATTGGTCTTCTAGCTGTGGTCTTTTCTGCTTCAAAATTGGTTCATCGAAGCTGGATTTCTTGTTGTTTGTTGTCGTTGGTCTATTGTGCTGTGTTAAACTCATAAAAGTTCTGATTTTCTTGACCTTTATTTGGTCAGATTTTTCTTTATGTTTTTCACTTTTAAGGTATGTAACCATATTTACATTGAATGGAATATTTGGTTCGAACCTGTTTTATTATCTGTGTATTTGTGTCTTAGCTGAAAAGTTAGTTTATAGATGTTAGTTTTGCTTATTGCCTCTCGTAGGAACAAACTATCTGTTTTGAAATTTTGTTTTAAAATTCTTGAAAGTGCTAGCATTTGTAAAAACAGCATTAAGGGTTGAATCTGACTACCGGTTGAGTCAGATTCACTCCAAAAATGATCATTTGGTTTTGTTAAGAGGTGTAAGTATGTCGAGTGGTCGGCTAAAATTATCACCTGATTTGGTTGAACAAAGTTGAAGACAAAGGCTATTATAGTCATCGATAGATCCTTAGTATATGACATTAGAATTTTATTCATAGGTCCACTGTAATTGGCCATGTAAACCTTATTTTATTTGTAATTAAACCCCTTCCCCTTTAATTTTAGATTTCAATTTATTCATAATTGATTGTATTAGGTCTCTTATAAATTATGCTTAGTAGACTTGGTGGTGAAACTCTGATTCCCTCTAAGTCCTTTAAATAGGGATAGTATGAATTGGGCTGGACTTACGGACCAGTTGAACAAGTCCGGACCTTAGGCCATTTGGGCCTGGGGTGTAAAACCCAACAGATTAAATACTTTGTTGTATTATCAAAATTAATAGGTATCTAAATCAGTAAAAACGATTTTAAATGTTGTTCGAATGCCATGGTTTACATATATGTTGTTTTGGTCAGCATATATTTCCTTTGTTGTAGAAAAAGTACTGGCCCAGTACGCTTAGCACAAAAAAAAACTGGACTAGATTTCTAACCTTTTTTAGATAGTCATATCCTTAACTTGTACCTTAAAACACTTAATTTAAAAATGACTTGAAACAATCATGCATCAGTGACCCATTTGTGCTAATTGAAACAGATATAGAAAAGAGCTGGCCCAGTAATAAGCGTGGAACTGGGCCAGACTTTAATATAGCCCAAAAATTCTTGGTTTTACACTAACAAAATTAGTTTTAAAGACCTTGAACAATCCTACAAATGACTTAGGAAGACAACCTTTGCAAATATAGCAAAATTTTTAGACACGTCCTTAATTAGGTAGTTGATACATTTAAAATTTTTAAGCACATTAAAATCGAAGTATACGTTCGCGTAACTTTGAATAAAGAATAACTTTTCTTTTAACAAATATGTTTTCTTAAAATTGTGTACACGTTTACGTGACACAAATAAGTTCCAAAAATGAATATTCGTAGAGATGCCTTTAGGAGCGAATTTTAAATTATTACCGTGAGCGTACATGTTCGCGTGACGTGGTCTCGATTTTTTTTTTAAAGTAAAACTAAAATACGCGCTTGTGCAACTTTTATTATTTTTTCAAATAAATTCAAGTATCATGAATTATGTACACGTACGCGTGACATGAATTTTGACGCATCAATTCAAGCGGCTATACGCATGCGTAACCCGTCTTAAGATAATTCTTTAAATACAAATTTTTTTGAATAATTACAAGCGGTAAAAATATAAAAATGCACATAGTTAAACCCCAGTAATTAAACAATTTACGCCAAGTATAAATCATTAAGTGACTGTGCTAGAACCACAAAATTCGGGAATGCCTAACACCTTCTCCCGGGTTAACAGAATTCCTTACCCGAATTTCTGGTTCGCAGGTCTTTTTAAACGGAGTCAAAATTTTCTCGATTTGGGATATTAAAAATAAATGGTGTCAGAACACCGTAAAAAATCCGGGTGGCGACTCTGAAAAAATCTAATAAATAATTCCAAATTCGAATAATGTCACTTAAATTGGAAAAATTCCATTATCCCACCCCTCGTGGAAAAAGGAGGTGTGACACTTAGTGATGAAGGAAGTTTTTTCCTGATCGCCCGGGTTCATCCGTATTTGGTTATACCTGGAATAGGCATCGAGAAAATTGAGGATCTCGTGGCTGATCAGTGCATCGATCATGCGATCGATGTTGGGCAGAGGGAAGGAGTCCTTCGAACATGCCTTATTCAAATCTTTATAGTCTACACACATTTTTAATTTATTCCCTTTTTCGGGACTACCACTATGTTTGCTAACCAATCCGGGTATTTAACCTCCCGAATAGACCCTATTTTAAGGAGTTTAGATACCTCGTCCTTGATGAAAGCATGTTTGACCTCGGACTGGGGTCTCCTCTTCTGCTTGACCGGGTGGAACTTCGGGTACAAGCTTAGTTTGTGAGTGGTTATTTCCGGCGGGATCCCTGTCATATCAAGGCGGGACCCTTCGTTAGCTATAAGAAATTGAATGAGTTTTTTCTTGAGCTTGGGATTCAACCCCGTGCCCAGCTATACCTTTTGATCGGGAAAGAGTTCGATCAGTACGACTTGTTCCAGTTCCTCGACCGTTGATTTGGTAGCGTCGGAATCGTCGGGGGCTATGAAAGATCTGGGAACTCCATAGTCGCCGTCCTCATCTAATCCCTATTTCTCTGGTTCTTTCGAGGCCAGTATTGGTAATTGTAATTTGGCATCGTCTTTGGCCATCCTCCGATGTCGAAAGTGCGGATACCGGGATAACCTCATAGACCGCGAAGATTTCCTTGGCGGTCGGTTTCTCCCCATAAACTGTTTTGATTCCCCTGGGCGTTGGGAATTTCAGCACCCGGTGCAGGGTTGAGAGTATTGTCCTCATGTTGTGAATTTATAGTCTCCCAAACAAAGCATTCTATCTCATATCTCCTTTGATTACATAGAACTTGGCTTCCTGAATTGTCCCAGTGACGTTCAACGGTAATGTTGTCTCCCCTTTAGTGGTTTCACACGACATGTTAAATCCATTTAGAACTCGGACTGCAGGAACAATTTGATCTCGTAGACCGAGCTGTTCCACGACCCTCGATCTAATGATATTGGTCGAGCTACCTGGATCAATCAATACACGCTTAACTTGAGATTTATTTATAAGTACAAATATTACCAGTGCATCGTTGTGGGGATGCATGATCCCCTCAACATCCTCGTCGTTGAAAGACAAGGTTCCTTCCGGCATATAATCCCGAGTCTGTTTTTCCCTTGTAATGGATACTTTGGTGCTCTTCAGCATCGGCCCCTGGGAAATGTCAACCCCAGTGATGATCGTGTTAATGATGTGCTAAGGTTCCTCCTGCTCGGTCTGTTTATTAGAATCCCTATTCCTGGAGTGGTTCTTGGCCTGATCGCTCAGGAACTCTCGAAGGTGTCCGTTGTTGAACAGTCGGGCTACCTCATCTCTTAATTGTCGGCAATCTTCTGTTTTGTGGCCATGAGTGCCATGATATTTGCACATTAGGTTAGGATTCCTTTGGGTTGGATCTGACTATTGAGATCAAGGCCATTTGGTGTGCTTGATGCATCCGATGGCAGATACGGTGACGGCGGCGTCGACGCTGAAGTTTCACTCTGACAATCTTGGTTCTTCTTTAGGCTCGATGGGCCTGTCAAAACTGTTTTTACTCATGAGTCCCCAGTTTTCATTTCTCACAAGGTTTCGCCTAGACCCACTACTTATTCGGTCTCTATTGTACGGTTGATAACGATCCTTTTTTGACCTCGATTCACGATCAACGTCTCTCTTGACTCTGTCGATGGTTCTTATGGGATACACGGACCCGGAAGGGGCCCCAAGCTGATCATCTTCGACCCTGATCTTCGATTGATACTAATTATGGACATCGACCCAAGTAACAACCGGATATTCTACCAAGTTTTATTTCAACTGCTGTGAAGCCAACGAGCTTCAAATGTTGAGTCCTTGGGTGAAAGCTTGAACGGCTCAATCATCAGCGACTAGAGGCTGGTCCATTCATTCCATTTGAAATCAGGACAAGAATCCTCTGAGCATCTCATTATCCTTTTGTGTTACTTTGAAAAGGGCCTGACCTCCTGGTCACGACCTTGATAGCCCCGGTGTGTGCTTTTACGAAGGAATCTACAAGCATAGCAAACGAGTCAATAGAATTAGGAGGTAGGTTGTGATACCATATCATAGCTCCCTTTGACAGAGTTTCCCCAAACTTCTTCAGCAGGACATACTCGATCTCATTGCCCTCCAAGTCGTTCCCATTAATGGCGCATGTATAGGAGGTCACATACTCATTTGGATCGGTCATTACGTTGTACTTAGGAATCTCGGGCATGCGTAACTTCTTAGGGATCATATTCGGAGCCGCGCTCGGAGGAAAAGGTTTTTGAACAAACTTCTTGGAATCCAGGCCTTTCAATATCGGCGGTGCTCCTGGGATCTGGTCGGCCCTAGAATTGTAGATTTCCACCTTTTTATCATTGGCTTCGATTAATTCTCTCTTGATTCTACCCATTTTGTCAGCTCTTCGAGCACCTTTATGATCTCGGGGTTGGTCCCCGACTCATTTTCATTCGGCCTCTCCGCGACCGATTCATTTCTATGGGCGATTTCTCGGGATGGCTGGGGCTTAATTCTGCTCGAATGCGCGGGTTTGGTTCTGCAACTGGCTATCACCGCCTGCTGAGCCTGTAACATTTCAAAGATCACCCGTAAATTGATCCCGTCCTCTTCAACGTCTTATGTATTTTGGGATGTCGATCGGGCTCCACCATGGATGTTATTCTCGGGGTCGGTAGGCAGATTCGCGTTGATGGCCACATGCGAGTTAGCATCAATCGGGTTACTATATTGTTATTATCGCCATGATGACCGAACCCAGCGTCAACATTTAGAGGGGCTGACTGGGAGTTTGACATTTTGAGCTTTGGCTTGAAATCAGAGACACTTCAAAGAACAAGTGTAAAATAGTGTGTGTTACAGAAATTTGTACCAAATAGCCACTATTATCCTTAGTCCCATGGTGGGTGCCAAATTTTATACCCTCTAAATCGGATAACAATTGAATTTTAAGTGGTTTTAAGAATACGCGAATTTATTTGATATAAAGTAGTAAATAAAGAAAAATTGATTAAATAAAGATAAAATAGATTCAAACCACACGAGGAAGATAATTCAAGCCTTCGTGAATTATTTTCCCTTGATCCTTGCCCATTATAGTCGGTGCTGGCGAACAAGAACAAAAGAGCTAATGACACAAAAAATTATAATGTATTGCTTTGAATGCGTGTTACTATATGTTTGATGAATTATCAGACCCCTTTTATGTTGTAGGAGAGTCCTATTTTAGGTACTACTCTATAAAAGGTAAAAAATATTCTAATTTACTGATTTTCGGTCCTTCATTGATACATGCCGAGATCCCTGCCGTAATATCCGGCTGGTCACGGATATTACGGCCTTCTATTGGCCGAGCTTGGTTGGCCGACAATGTTCTTCGAAGCTGACTCAATGAGACTAACCCCTTGACTTTGGTCCCACTTTATCGTATCTCGAGCTGGCTTTATTTTGTCGAAGACGGGATGTACCATGAGCATGATTTTACCCGTATACAATCAAATGTGTTAATTTGATTTTTCTCCTTTTCATGAGTTTTAAGTCTTTTATGGGAAACTATATTGCACGTTTTGTCCCATTTTGTAACTAATAAAAGAGCCAATAATTTTTTTACTTGTTAGCAGTTGTTGACACATATTTTGGTAAAGTCACATTATAAGTCAAAGATTAAACAGTATATTTATTATCAAGAATCTTACTCTTTTTTCTTGGCCTCAAGATGATGAAACAACTGAAGGAATAATTTGAAAGACCTTTTGTATGACCCAAAAAATAGATTTTGGTTTAATAAAATTAGATTTGTTGAAAAAGCAGGGTAAATCATAGTCAATAGTAATATCTAAGGATAGATCTAGTACTTTAAGGCGAGTAAAAAAATTAACATTAAAGAAAGCAACTTGAGATAATAATAGAGCAATAAAGGCTTGAAAATGTAAAGGAAAGCAATAAATGACAATAAATGGCTTTCAAATAGTAGATGAGACAAAGTTAACCCGACAAGGATGAGATTCTCGGAGTCGGATGTTTTTTTGACAATGATGGATGATGATAAGCAATCATATATATCCTTCTTGGATCGGGAGAGGGATGAAAGAAGTGTAAAGTCAAGCTTTGTTTCTATTCAACAAAAGTGAGAATTTTGTACCGAGAATGTTGATAAAATTCTTTACAAAAGGTCCAATGAATCCTCTTATCTACATTTCCTATTTATATAGGCACATGCGTCACAGACCCCTATATATTACAACAAAAGGGGATATCCTTAGAATATTTCCTCGGGAATCTAAGAACTACTAATCGCCGCTTCGCACCCAGAATGAGAGCCCGTCCTCATCCTCGTCATCTGCTGAGTCATCTTCGACCTCGGTGTCGCTCCGTCCTTCAACCTCGACCTCTCGAAGTCATCACGACACGTCACAACTATCAAGGGATTTATTACCGTTGACTAAGTCAAATACATAGAATGAAGTTTTCGCCCATACACCTCTGATCCCCGTAGATTTCACTTAACACTTATCTGCGTTTCCGATAGGCAATATAGCCTGACAGACACTTGTATTTATTCACATTTGACATCCCGGTCCCTATACTCAACAATGTTTCATCCAGACACTTATAACTATTTAAAATCAACATTTTAAACCTCTCTCAACTCACGTGTTCTTCAAATCTCTAACCTGGATGACACATCAGCGTCCACGTCAATTTATCTGTAACACATCATTAAAAATGTATTTTTCACATTATTTTAAAATTGTTCATTTTCCTTTTTTTATTCCACCATCCCCTCCACCACCTTCCTCTTCCCTCTCCATTTTTATTCTCCATCATTCCTTGCATATTTACCATTCAAATTCGTTGTACTTAACCACAAATCTTATAAATCTCCTAACCACCAACGTATGAGGTCCCTCTTCGACCACCCTTCACCTACAAAGCGTTTTGACAGCCAACACTCCACCATAGTACCACCAAAAGAAGAACCAGACATAAAAAGTGTCTACCCAAAAGACCAACATCACCCAAAACTTTTTGAAATTTCGCTACGCGGAAATAGGTTTCACAGGCAATCTTCTTCTACTATTTCTATTTCTTTTCTTTGTAAAGGTTGTCTTCCAAAGTAAGGGAAGGGGGGGGGGGGGAGAAAAAAATTCCCCAAAAATTGCTATTAACCTGGTAGAGCTTTTTGATCTATGAAGCCGAGGGATGTCATCGGTGGATGAAGATGTGGTGGGGAGGGCTGTGTTGTTGTAGGTGTTGGGTTAAAATGGTGGAAGAAGAGTAACGTGGAGAAGGGAGGGAGATAGAGAAAAATTGAGGTGTGGTTGGCCGGCGGTAGAACTTAAGAGAAACAACACCTTTTTGACATTTTCTTTCTTTTTCTAATTTGATATTTTTTATTTTCTTTTTCTTTTTTTCTTTATTTTAATCATTAATAATTTTTTATGTTCTCGCGCGTGAAATACACGTATTTTGTCCAGTTCAACAATTAAGTTATCACATAGACTTGCTATAAATGTCGATAAAACTTCGTTAAGTATAGGGACCGAGATGACAAACGCGAACAACTAAAAGTGTTTACCAGGCTATTCTGCCTTTCCCATATTATGTTACTTACTACTCATATATAATTATAGTAATAATAATAATAATGTAAAAATGTTAAAATCATGTAAATGAAACGAAATAAATATATTCATTGATTTTTAGTATGTTTCCGCCAGAAGATCTATAAGAGTGATTTTTATTTTTTCCCGTGAGAACTAGCTTAATTTAGCTATATTAAGGAATTTTTGTCGAATACATTATGTAATACTGACATATAACTGTTATATAGGTGCAAAGAAACTTTATACTGTTAGGTCATTTTTACATGTTACAAATTGTAAAAAAAATCTAAATTGTTTAGGATTTGATATTTAAAAATTATTTAATTTATGTTTAATCAGGATATTGTCATTTATATAGGAATAAATTTTCTAATTCCTAGTCAAAATAGGTTTAACATTATTATAAATAGGGGCACCACTAGTTTTTTTTTTTTTTTTGAATTTATGTGCGTAGAATTTCTTATTGTGAAAAGCATCCGGAGATTTATATTAAAAAAAAATCGTAATCTCTATCTCTTTACATCAACAATTTATTCTAGAAGATTTAGTTTAGGGTTTTCATTACTTCTCCTCCTAGAAGTAGGACTTAGAAACCGTTTGGATTAGCTGATTTGAAGTAGTTGATAAGTATTAGGTGTTGAAAAGCACTTTTAAGTGCTGAAACTGATTTAGTAAATAAGCAATTACATGTTCGGATAGAAGTGCTGAAATTGATAATAAATTGGATAAAAAAGTGCTGATAAGTTCTTTTTCTGTTAATATGACATAAATGACCTTAGAATTATTTACTCTTATAAGGGCGTAATTTCTTCAAAATTTTAGATTCCAAATACGAAATATTATATTTGTCATTTTATTTTAAATACAATTGTGCTTAGATAAGATAACTTTTACGATAAATATAATTTATTTTATGATAAGCATATAATCATAAGTTATAATAATTAATAAATTGATAAAAGTTTCACAGTAAAAAATAAACCTAAATAGGACAAAACATTTGAAGAGAAACAAACATTGTCTTCATCACCACACCACTTAGAAAGCAATACACCAAAAATTTGATATGTCCTCATTTATTACATACAGTTCAAAGATTAATACACAATCACATAGATATAAATATGCAAAGGAATAAAGAATTTGCTTATCTTAAATAGTCGATAAAAATTACGGACTTGAAGAGGCGTGAGGAGGGTTAGGTTGAAATAGTACTTGAGGCAGTGAGTATGGATGTAAGAGTTTTGTTCTAAAAAAGAATATTTTAAGAATAGAAAGATAAAAATTTTGGTCAAACTTAAAGTGCTTATAAGCTATGTGTTATGACTTTTGACTTATATTTTACTTATAAGCATTTGGCTTATAAGCACTTTTAACTTTACCAAACGCATAAATACGCCAAAAAATGCTTATAAGCTAGTTTGACACGCATATAAGCTTAGTCAAACACCCTATTATTTCGAAAACCTTAAATATATTCTAAGTATGCCGTCTAACTTTAACTTTGAAGATTTTGCATAATCATAGCATCTTCCAAGCCTCAACAACGTTAAACATGTTGCCTGATTGTCTCATTCACGCTGTACTGTCCCACATTAGCTATAAAGAAGCTGCAGCCGGATTGACCATTCTCTAAAAATCATGGTTACAAGCTTGGTAAACACATTCCAACTTGGAATTCAGAGTTCATAATTGCAAATACTTGAAAAAGGTGGATGAAATCTTGGAAAGATATAGGGACAAAAACAAAAAGACTCCTATAGAGAAGTTTAATTTATCTATTTTCGGTTCTGGTGAAGTTCTTCCCTGATCGGTAAGCGGCTTAAAATTGCTCTTGTAAACCATCTCGAATTTGGATATGTTGACTTTGGGCGTACATTACCCCTTGCCTCATGTTTTCACTATCTTGACCGCAAAATCTTTAAGAAAATTGGTTCTGAAGGATTGTGATCTCATGCAACTTTCGTTTTTTAGTGGTCACGTGGCCAATTAGTGTGATTCTTTGAGAGAGCTTTCTCTATTAGGTGTCTGTTTAGACGACAACATGTTTCAGACCCTGGTCACTATTTGTCCCATGATTGTTAGTTTCACTATAAAGCATTGTATTGGGTTGAAAACGACTCAGTGCGGAATCTTCAAAAGATCAAGATCGTTTCTGTTCATATAGATAAAAAAACAGCCCGTCGAAATTCAAGCACCAACTCTTGAACACTTAGTTGTTTGTGGTCTTGCGGGAAAGACCCTCATGTTGGATATTGGTGCATGTCAGAATCTGAAATCTTAAAGCTATCGTCTGTGAGAATATCTGATGGTTTTCTCGCGCACCTAACTTCTACATGTCAATTCCTTGAGAGTTTGATGTTAGATAACATCGGTAGTAAAGGGTTAGAAAAGTTCAAGGTTTGCGAGAGTCAATCTCTAAAGAACTTGGAGATTCGTTGTTGTAACGGCGATTGATGCTCCAAATTTGAAATCACTTGACTATGTCGGAAATGAAATTCCTGTGCTTAAAACCACAATAACACTTGGCCCATTGAAGCACTCGCGACTAGAATTATATAGCCCACAAGAATTTAAGTGATTTATGGCTTCGTAAATTGAGGAACTTTCTATTTAACTCCAACTCTTGGTCTCATGTTACCCTTCATTTTCCAAGCTGTATTAAAATCGAGTTGGAAAATTGGGATCCTTACCGCGGAATATTTGCTATCCCCCAAGTTGATGTGTTAGATGTGCATTTAATTGGGTCACTTAAGTGGCCAAGTTTCACGGATGCTTTACTATGGAGTTGTCATCTTAGGAAACTCAACTTATTCTCAACTAAGCAAATGATTACATATTTCAACAATCATTTAATGTATATGAAGAATTCAAGTCGTTCTACTTCTTGTGGAAGCAAGCCTTGGACATGTCAATTAAAAGATGTGCGAGTCTATATGTTTGATCTAGAAGACTTGAGGCGGCAGCCTGTGGAACATAACGAGAGGAGGAGGATTCGTTTTTCATTAGATTGGAGGTAGTTTCTCTGTATTGTTGATACTCAGATTGAGGTCCCATTATATATAGTTTTTCTAAAGAAAGTCTTTTGTCAAATATGATGTAGTTCCAGCAAATATAAATGCACACACAGAGCCGTGCAAATTCTTTGACTTGTGATGATGTTCTGTAGATGACTTGATACACTGTGTTTGGTATTTTTCTGTTCATAATTTCAGCTTTTGGCCTCAAATTATGTGTATTGTTGCGGTAGAAAAAAGAATTTACGCTGCATGTAGTTTGCATCTTTTTGTTTTCCCATATTATGGTAACTATTTGTTTTTAATTTTTTTATAAGTAATATGTTCTATGATTCTGTTGAAATAGAGTGTAGCATTTTGAAAGAAGCAGCGCAGATACTGCCAAAGGCGAATCCAAGATTTGAAATTTATGAGTTCGAATTCAGAATTATACTATATCCTGTCAAATTTCCCTGGTTCGAAACCTATTATTTGTACTTATCTAGTGAGTCTTTTAACACATATATAGGGTGTGAGCCAAAGCTCTTGGGTTCAGATGAACCCGTAGCTTATTCACTGTATGTGCCCCTGCTGCCAAAGCAAAGAAGTTCTAATAGTCATAGAGAACGGGTCGTGGAAGGCCTAAACAAGGGCTAACTTCCGATCTACTCTTATAAGTTCCTAGGTATTTTTCAAATCTCATTGGCCTGAGCTTTTGGTAGTATAATTGTTTGCAGAACACATTTCCCTAGTAGTCGTCGAGATATGTGCTTGAAGGTTCTGTTATTCCTCTTAACCAGACAAAGTATATACTGGTGGTAATTAAGGAGCGGATCCAGATTTATGCTCCGTCAAAAGTATTGAGTTCAAATGAAACCGGTGCCACAATGCTGCATCCGCCTCTGACAGTAGCCATTACCTCCTACATATACTGAAATCAAGCCTTAGCAAACAATGGAGCTCTCTGAACTGGTTCCACTGCTTTTAGAGGTTAAGAGAATTAAGCTCTAGTACTTCTGTCAGAGCTACATTATTTTAGTATATGCTCATTTGCAGTTGTTGGAGGTCGACGAATGAACCATTATCACTTGTCATTCTCTGTTGGAATATCATAGTAATCATAGAAGCTTAGCCGTGTTATAGACACTGTCTTTAAGGATATTTCACCAATAGTAGCGCATGCCCAGGCTGTGATACGAAGCCCTTTTGGTATAAACTAGGAGTAGAAACAACAAAAACTAATAAGGAAAATCCATCAAAGAAGTAGAAATAAAAGAGGATGTTTTGTTGCCTTGAATTGAGGCTTGTGCTTATCTCTCGTGCAGGGGCAGGGGGGAGCAAATCCATCTCTTTTGCCTTTAGGCTCAATTTTTGTGCGTGCGAGTCTAACCTCTTTTACGAGTAAAAATTGCGAGGCACCCTATTTAGTCCCCCTATTTAATTTATACCTGTTTTTCTAAAATCTTTTAACTTGTACCAACTTTTTAAATAACTTCAGCTCCCCTTTCCTCGTTGAGCTGAAGTTCGACAGTTAAGCTGAAGTTCGCCAGTTACAAAGACAAAACTTCAGCTTACGGGGCTGGAGTTTCCCAGTTACAAAGACAAAACCTCAGCTCTAGAGCTGAAGTTACCCAGTTACGAACTTCAGCTCCCCAGTTATAAAGACAAAAACTTCAGCATACTGGGCTGAAGTTCCCCAGTTACAAAGACAAAACTTCAGCTCTAGAGCTGAAATTCCCAGTTACAAAGACAAAAACTTCAGCTCTAGAGCTGAAGTTCCCCAGTTACAAAGACAAAAACTTCAGCTCTAGAGCTGAAGTTCCCCAGTTACAAAGACAAAACTTCAGCATACAGGGCTGAAGTTCCCCCGTTACAAGGACAAAAACTTCAGCTCTAGAGCTGAAGTTAGTTCCCCAGTTACAAAGACAAAAACTCCAGCTCTAGAACTGAAGTTCGCAAGCTACTTCAGGCCTGACTACTAGAATGCTGAAGTTTTGTGTGATTGCCTTTGCTACTTCAGCCCCGTATGCTGAAGTTATGCGCAAAAGCGGGTACACTTTCAATTTTTTTTACAAAGCGGGTATAAGTTAAAACGTGACACAAAAAGCAGGAACGGATGCAAAAGTCCCCTTTTATGAGCTCCTTATTAGCGGCCCACTAGAGGATGACATAATAAAGTGGAGGAAAAAGTTGTCTTTATTCAATACATTTTACATCCGAAATCTACGAGACACGAGTAAAACATAATTATATATACATATCATATTATACTATATTATAAGTGTGATGTTAAAAGACCAAAATATCCAAATAAAAGTGAACGACATTTATGCCCTTCAATAAAGAGCTGTGTATTCCTATAACATCTTTGTACAAAGCTGTAATTATACATTAAAATAAAGATTAAAAAAAGTTAAATTAGAAAAAAGAACTTCTATTTGTTACTATTGAAACTTGAAGAAAAGAATTCAAAGAGTCGTAACGAATTCAACAGAAATTATTGGTTTTATCCATTACAAACTGAAAAGTTATGTGTGTCACGCTTAATTGCTATTTAATGGTGGATAAAAATATAAATATCTCAAAAGGGGAGTTATGTTGAGGAAAGTGGCGATTTAACAATATATCTTTGCAGTGTGTCTTTTTATTCATTAGGTATGTTATAGTTGCATCATTTTCATACAGATGAAAACCTTGAGATTATTCGTTCTTTGGCTTATCTATATATTTCATAATAGTACTTAATATTTATATTATATCATACCATTGTGTAATGAATGCCCTACAATTTTTGTTGAGTCATGCAGGTTGTAGTTTATGTTTAATATCTATAATTCAGTTCGTCGATTTTTGGGTTGGTAGGTGTTTCTAATGGCAGATGTGTTGTGCAATTATCGCTGCTAAAACATTTCATATTTTTCTTATGTGAATTTATAGTGAGAATCATAGTTTTATTTGCTTCTTATTTCTCTATCCTTTCAAGGAACTATCTTTGTTTCAATTATAGACTTCATAAATTTCAGCAAATGTCCTCCCTCTAGGCTAGGAGTACAAACTGATATTTTTGAGTCTAAATTTTGATGGACTTAGCATAAAAGCTATAGGGGATTGCCAATATTGTTTAAAAGCTGTATTAATCAATCCGAATTTTTAAAATTAATATGTTATTGTTAAAAGAAGCAGTATTGTGAATACTGATTCAAAAAGAAAGTTTCCGATAAACTAAAATTGATAGGTTTATGGAAAGACAATTGAATCGCTTTCACTTCTTGCTATTATCATTTTCTTTTAAAAATACGCATAATAGAATAGTTACATATAAAGTTCAAATAACCTAAACGTTAGAGCAAATAAAGAGACATTATGTTGATATATCATTTATGTAATTCAATTAAGAGCTACTAGAAAAAGCTAAATGTAAGAAAAAATTGATTGCACATATGGTGCTCCGGCTTACATGACGGCACATATGATGATTCTTTCCATCACTCCCCACTGGAGCAGTATATATAATATATCTTTGGTGCTCAACCTGGTGTAGCACACTAGCCATATGGTGAATGGTGATTAGACATAGAGCTATGGCATGGTATGTTTCTTTACTCAACATTAACCTAGGACTAGGAGCTTCAGTTTTACTTCTTTTGAGATGCTCTCAACTCGAGTGTTTCATGTCGAAAAGTTTGTGGCATTAAATCACTGTCACTCTCTTGCTTTGGCTGGAAGTTCATAGCTGCAATAAGGCTAGTAACTTCAGCATTACTATGTTGATGCAATCGCAGCCATATGACACTGCTGAGGCAGTACACTTATCTTCAAAAATCGCGATCATTGGCCTAAGGGCTGCAATCGCGGCCTTCTTCTTGGGATGCAAAACACCTATAGGCCACGTAGAAGCGCGTGCTTCAGGACAGCAGCTATAGATATATAGCTACACTGCGCGAATTTCACGTATCCTCATCACAATCTGCCAAATCGAATACTTTGACTGTTTGACAGATCCAAATTATAGGCACTTTACTGCCAAAGCGGACAGGCTGATGGTTTATTACCTTTATTTTCCCGCTAAACATATGTCGTTGCAATTATTTGAACATTGAGCATATGGCCTTTAATTTCTCCTTTACTTCTGTGTTCCTCTGGTGAAAGCAATTGTTTGGATTTCAAGCTGTAGAATATGCAATATTGGACGTCTTCCTGAACTATATTTGACTATATTTATCAACTAATAGGTGACTGCTCGCAGGGCTTCGCATTTGTTAGGAGCTTCTCAATGATGAATTACTAGTACGAGTTACTCCACGCCCCAGTGTTTGACCACGTCCTTGAGAAATAACCGGGCTGCCTCCTTGGCTTTGCAATTTGAGGTAGTGGCAGTGAAAGTGGCATATTTTGAAAATCGATCGACCACCACCATAATTGTGCCAAAGCCCTCTGAGTTTGGCAAGCAGGTAATGAAGTCCATGGTGACGCTGTCCCACGGTTTCTCTGCTATGGGCAATGGCTCCAGCAAGCCTCCTGGTACTTTGTGTTCCACCTTGTCTTGTTGGCATACAAGGCAGGTTCGGACGTATACTTCGATGTCGTCCCTCATGTGCGGCCAATAGTAGGCTGACTCCAACAACGCCAAGGTGCGTTTCATATGGCTAAAGCTTGGGAAGAACAAGTAGATATGGCCAGATCCTACTTGGACAAAGCTGCCCGCAGGATGAAAAAGTTTGCTGATCGGAGACGGCGACCAGTGCACTACCGCATTGGGGACAAGGTGATGGTCAAGCTAAATCCCCGCCAATTCAAGTCATTGAGGGGCGTCAACCAGAACTTGATCCGGCGCTATGAGGGGCCGTTTGAAATTATTGCCAAAGTTGGCAAGATCTCTTTCAAGCTGAACATGCCTGGCCACTTAAAAATCCATCCTGTCTTTCACGCTTCCCAGCTCAAGCCTTACCACGAAGATAAGGAAGACGCTGACAGAGGGCAATCCAGCCGCGCCCACATATTCATCCCTCCTTCTGCCCTCAACAAGGAAATCGAAGAAATTGTCGACCATCAATTGGTCCGAGGCAAAGGTTGGGCCAATTCAAGCACCCAATTTCTGGTGCATTGGAAGGGGCAACCGGCCGAAGAAGCAACATGGGAGAAATACGAAGATCTTTGGCAATACAAAGATCAGATTCGTGACTACTTGAATCTCTGTGGCGCCGCGGTCGTCGCCAATTCAAGTGGGGGAGAGTGTGCCGACCCGCCGGATCCTTCCCGAAATTTCCCTCCATAGCTGCCCAAGAAATTCAAATCTGCCTGGCTAGACAACTTCAGAAACAGCAATGATAGCCTTTGAGCATGCCTGCCAGCAATGATGGCCTTTTTGCATGTCTGTCAGCCTTTGCAGCATGCCTGGCAGCTTTTTCAGCATGCCTGGACAGAATGATTACTTCTCTGCCTGCCTGACAGCTCTTTTACAGCATGCCTGGATGGAATCATTGCTGCTCACCATGCCTGGCAGCAGCTTTAGTTTACTTTTCCTGCATTTCCAGCCATGCCTGGATAGATAGGTTATAAATACATGTATAAACACAGTCAATAAGCATCTCATACTTTACTTGTAACTTCTCTTTATTTTGAATATAACCAGAAAATTGGCCTTGGCCTCCAATCCCTCTTGTGTGCCTTTGATTCATTTTCTTTCCAGCTTGTGTGTGTAAGAAGTATTGTCATTGTTAACACGTTTTGTGTTGTTCATTCTCTTGGACTGAAACTAAGCCTTAGCATTTTAGCTAGCTAGTTGTCCTCATGGTGGTTGTTGAAATTAATCCCGTGACAATTGGTATCGGTAACTATGCTGGTATCCCGTGGAATTAATCGAGGTGCGCATTAGATGTCCAAACATTGCCTAGTTGGAACAAGAGCAACCTAATGCTTTTCTTCTATGCTTATAATATTATGATAACTACTATGTTATAGTCCATGTTGATATCTAACAATGTTAAATTTCATATTTTGGTTATAGGTATTTCTGTTAAACAGTTTTTAGTTCAGCATAAGTGTTGGGGCTGATTCCAAGGTTTTATGAAGGCTTAAGATCCATTTAATTTTACTACTTTTGAAGACGTGCTTATTTCTGTCTTGAGTTGTATATTCTCCCTTCGTCATAATTTACTGAAAATATTAGTAGCAAATGATGTTGTGTTTCACTATTTCTTCCATTTTGTAACAATTATTTATCCACAAGACTTTCACTTTTATGAAACTTGTTGTTGCATAAGCTAGATGGTAAGTACTGGTACCTACAGCTAAATTCACAAATTTTTTTGAGTCACAAAGTTTATGCAGTGATCATTGGTGAAGGAACGATGACTAATAAAGAGTGGTTTCTTCTACATGAGTTAAAGAGGCCTTTTCATCTTTAAATAATTAATATCACATTGGTAAAACACAATCTTACGACAAATTTTCAGAAACCACTATTGTTTAGTGGTTATTAACTTTTTATAGCTATCATATACATAATTACTTCATATAGCTATTATTCGGTTGTTACGGTAGTGTATTCGTTGTATTCACTGTTCCAATATTCATAAATACGACAGTAAAAAGCACCTAGTCCAGCTGTATGCGCATGTATTCATATGTATTCGCGTCATGTATTCATGAATACAGTAATAGCAATCACCTTAAAAATAAGTATGTCCAGTTATTTAAGAGAGTGAAAAAACATAAATATCGTATTTTATGCCTCAATAGTAGTATAAACCATAAATGTTTGTTTTGATATAAAATATAAAAGGTAGCTATAGAAAGTAATATTTTAAAATAATTTTAATTTATAATAAATAGGGTATATACCTTTGTTTACTGCAGCAGATAATATTTCCGAATTGTTTCCAAGTTCTCTACTTAATAATAGCCCAAGAAAAAATTCACATGTATTAAGAACGACGTCGTATTGAGAAGTGGAATAGGGTTGGGAGGAGCTCTACTGTATGGTCCCGACTCCCGATTGGAAGCACCTGAATTTGCCATTTTCCAACCCTAACATAGCAAAGAGCGAAGTAGAAAGAGTGTAAAGGAGAATATAAAAATGGCATTATCAGGAGATTTAAGGGTCTCCGCAACATTGGTTCCATACCCGAAGAATCCTCTTCGGACTTCTCTTCCTCCTTCTAAGGTTTGTCTTTTTTACCCACTTTTCCTAATTCATAGCTTTAACATTTTCATATTTTGCAAATTTTCAGTAAATTGTTTTGTTGGGTATTTCTCCAATTGTTTATAAGTATATAATTATACCTAGTTTGAACCTATTTTCACGAATTTGTGAGATTAGTGGTAGGTACTTGACAACACTGACTTATAATCCTGGATCTGCTTTAGTAATTGAAGTGCAAGTAATGGTCAACATGTTATGGTGTGTGAGTATTTGGAAAATAATAGTTATGAGTATGACTAAATTATTTTAATTCGGTTTTCCTCCTTTTAAACAAGAGTTCATAGGCACTACCTTAATCACGCCTTTTAATCTGCTTCACTCACTTCTTTTGGTTAAGAAAATGAACCTTGGTCTAATGCAACATCAAAATTTAGCTTATGAGGCGAAGATTGTCCAAGACTGAATTAGGAGACAACAACCAACTCCCTCAACCAATTTAGCATGCAGCACACTTTACACACACCCCGTGACACCCAAGGTCGGGAATCTGGTACGTTGATAACGTAATGTGGGCGCCATTGGGTAAACCAAGAATAGACAAGCATCAGATACCATGTTAAGAAAATAAACCTTTGACCAGTGATAAAAATAAGTAAGATAATCCTTGAGCCTGATGAAACGAGATTTGCCAAGGCCATATAACAAGGCAATAACCCATTTTTATTAAATTATACTTGATTTTAAGAAAAAGGGAGACACCAACTCTTTCCCTCAACCAATGCGGAATACTTTACCCATTCTTCTTTAACTGCTCTTATTGCAACTTCCTTCTTATTTTTGCATTGTCGCCATTCTTACTACTTTGAAGAGTAAGAATGCTCTTCGGATTTTGCTAAAATTTTCTCTGCGCAATCGGAAGAACACATCTGCTCTAGATAACTTCCTATTGTTGATCTGCGCTCATGCTTTAAATCTATCTGCTTGCACTAGCTGTTTAGTAGAGCTGAATAAGATCCACATAGTCAGGCTAGTTTCTTGAGATGATGTTCGTTCTCTTTAGGACACAAGGAAATTTACCAATTACCTTAATGCATGAATCCACTCTTGCTTGCGCTGTTAGCAAGTTTGGTTAGTTATTGCGTCTCTGAACAATTAGTAACGTGTTTCTACGTCAATTTTTTTCCTTTACTTCTATTATTTTACCCCTGATAATATTAGCATTACATGTAAACCAACCAATACTTTTTCGTGATTGGATTTTGCTATAGGCATGTAGTTAGTACTAATTACACAGATTGTAATGCCATTGGTCCATAGTGCTTCCAGATGTAACAATTATCAACTGGCTGCATGTGAAATGTAAGGTAGTAAGCAAGTTATTCATATAATTACTTTAGCTTCCACAGCATGAAAAACTCATATTACTTTTTAACAAGGAATAATATTACTTTATACTTCACACTGATATGAATAAAAAACGGATAAATGGACATATTATCTGTACTCTGTAGATCGATAGGCACTTAGGTCTCATTTGTTTTTTTTAAGATTAAGACGTCTGAATATGAATACACATCTGAATATCAAGATGTGTATTAAGATTAAGACACCTGAATTTGAATACACATCTGAATATATTAAGATGTGTATCAAGATCTGAATAGAAATAATTAAGACCGTTTGATTTTTAACATCTGAATGTATAAAATTCATCTTTATTTGAAAATTAATAAACATAAAATTCAAATAAAATACTAACTTATCTAATATTCTATCAATAAAATATATAATTTTTTTAAAAATATGATAGTTGTTGGTGGTGATGGCTAACGGATGAATGCCGACTAGAGGCGGTGGTTGGTGGTAGTTTTGGTTGATGATGGTGGTTCATACTAGTAGCTAGTAGTGATTAGTAATGATGTCGATTATGATTGTGGTGGTGGGTGATGATAGTTAATAATGGCGGCTAGTGGTAGTAGTTGTGACTGAGAAAGGTGGTGGGTGGGTAGTGGTAGGCTATAATAATGGGCAGCATCGACTGTGGTTGTTGATGGTGATGGGGTGGTCAGTTGAGGTGGGTGAGAATGATATATGGTGGTCGGAAAGGTGGAAACAATGGGTGGTGATGGTCGATAATGGTGGCGTCTATGATTGAGGATGATGGCGGCGTGATGGTAGTGGAGGTGGTGGTGGTAGTTGATAATAGTAGGTGGTGATGGCAGTTAATAATGAATATGTGATAGGATCTTAATGAAATTAAGTCTCTGTTATAGATCTTAATCATACAGACCTATTCAGACCCATTAAGTGGTTGTGAAGTAAAAAAAAAAAACACTCTTAATGATTAAGATCTGAATAATTAAGATTCAGACTTTAAAAACAAACGCACTTAATGTCTGAGATCTGAATGATTAAGATTCAGACCTCCATTAAGTGCAAACAAATGAGGCCTTAGACAAGCCTTCATATGTAGTTTTGATCTTATTGGTGGAGACCTCTTCATAACACATATGATTGTGCCTATAACTGCAAAGTTGAGGATTGGAGGGCTTGGGACTTCTAGTGCTGAATATTTGTGTTTATGGCATCTTAGAGTAGCTGATTAGGTCCTAATTTTTTCAAAAAGCAAGAACGGTTGGTGCCTGAATTATTGGTTCCCTGTCTCCTCTTGTTGGATGGTTGAATTAGTTAACTGTGCCCTATGATGTGACTCACAAGTTCGACTGGTCTGGTTTATTCTGCATGGTACCATGTCGATTGGTGCTTGCAAGTTGCTTCCTTGATTTCTAGTTTTAGTTCAATATCGACTTTCCTTTGCTCTCTTTTGGATCGTCAAACCTTAGGTGTGAGATGCTATGCCCAAGATGGACTCTGATGAGCTGAAGGTGTAAAATATTCACTTTTATATATTTGCATCATTTGTGTCTGTGTGAATAAAAAGTGCTTACGTGAGCTCCAAGTTTTAATTAGATATGCTTATTCCGTATAAGCATTCATTGATTCACCTGAACTTATTGTTTGCTTCAAAAATAAATCTGTGTTTTCTTGAGACGATGAGAGAAGCAGAAGATGGTTATGTTTACTCCCATCTAAGATTTTATGCGAATGTCCTTTTAAGTACATCCTCTATATCTTTATAGTTTGAATGGTACCTCTGAAGATTGGCTTATAGGTATACTATGTGACTGCTACTCGGATATAGATTCTAACGTCTGCATCTCTATTTTTGTTTTATTACTTCAGTTACTTCAATCTTTTCCATAAAATTTTAATCATCGAGAAATAATGGTTGTACAAGCTGTGAAGTGCAATATGTAGGAAAGCATATGTATCCTAACATCTTCTAAACAATTTCATGAGATGTACCTAACTTTTGTGTTCATGTTCTTCCACTATTTGTATCATGACCACAATGAAAGAGAATTTCTTGCACATCGCAGGTAGATTTTAGTGCCTTCCTTAATGGTGGATCTAGTGCTACTGAGGTGTTGCCTAGATGGTCTCGTGTAGCATCTGATGGCCATAGTTTGCGGTGCCAAGCAAGGAGGCCTTTTGGGATCCTTGGAGAATATACAACAAGTTCCATCAGCCAGGAATTTGATAATTTACTCCTCAATGCTATCAACATGAGCTTTTTTGAGCGCCTAAACTTGGCTTGGAAGATAATGTTTCCACCATCCCCTTCGGCAAGTAATTCTAGTGCTGCTAATATTGCTAAGCAACGCCTGAAGATGATTCTCTTCTCTGACAGATGCGCTGTCAGCGACGAGGCAAAACAGAAGATTGTAAGCAACGTTGTTAGCGCTCTCTCTGATTTTGTGGAAATAGAATCACAGGATAAAGTACAGTTGAGCGTCTCGACGGATCCAGATCTAGGGACGATTTACTCCGTCACAGTGCCAGTCAGACGGGTAAAATCAGAATACCAAGAAGAGGATCCAACTGGAACGATAACTAATGTCGAGTACAAAGACACTGGAGATAGTTCTGGTTCAGTTGATGTCAAGTTTGATTTCTATATTCCAAATGAGAAGTTCAATGACTTTGATTTGTGAAACCTGGTCATATCCTTTGCCTAACAGGAAGAGGATTGTAATGTCTTGTTTTTCTGGCATTAATAATTTTTCCCTTTGTAAACATACTAGTAGGTGGTCCTCCAAATATGCTGTCAATCAACTTAGGGTGCTGTAAATATCTGAAAATCTCATTTGGAAGTGTTTGATCATTGATGAATTTGCTAGTTATGGTTTTAATCTGAGTGACTTTTGTAACAATCTGTTCCTCCATGTACCAGTGCTCGGGTAATTGATTTTTGTTTATATTGGAGAAGGTAATAGAGATTATAGACAAAACTGGTTTGCTAACAAGGATAATATGCAACATTCTTTTACGTGATATATGGTTTGAAGAAGCATTCCATATTGGGATAATGGTATGGTATTTAATCGAGAAACAAGCTATCACGCAACGTTTGGCTGGTAGCATTAAGAGCCGAGGGTCTATCACAAATAGGCTTTCTACTCTTACAAATAAGGGGTAAGGGTCTGTGTACACACTATTTTTCTCAGACTCCATTTATCGAATTATATCAGGTATGTTGTTGTTGTTATCCCAATTTATGGATTACAATCTTTTAAAATTTGTTTAAGAAAGAAAGATGCCTTCCCATATTTAAAAATAATTTATCTTGCCTACCTTTTTTTTAATGAGATTGTTGTTAAAGTTTATCTTCCAATCAAATACATTGCATAGCTAACTGGAAATACTCCTCTAAAATGTATTTTAACTTTAAATTCCTTATTCCAAGTTATATTTTGAAATAATAGATAAAATTATGTGTATACGATTAAAACCGGACTCACCAGATTTTGTTGATTAACCGAGACCAGGATGGTGAGCCGAGGATTAGCCCTGTATTATATCAGACCAAGACATGAAGAAAAGGTATCGCTCGGGATTTGAAGTACCTGTCGAAATCGGGACCAGTGATGGTCGAGACCAAACGGGATATATATCGAGCAAGACCGAATATAGCATAATAACGGAAAGCCGAGATATCCGTGGCTGGTTGAGGATCATGGCGGAAATCTCGGAACGGATCAAATCAAGAACGGTTATTTAGCTAATCATAGGATTTCCTTCTGTAATTAGAATTGTACCATAAGTGGAATTCCTCTACTATATAAAGAGGGTTCCTAATCATTTGTAATCATCTAGCTTTCGCATATCAAAGCAATACGATACTCTTTTTCTCTCTTATACTCTTTTGTTCATCAGTTTATTTCATAACTCTATACTCAGCCAATTCGAGGGCGATCTAGCTTGAGGGCCGAATTACATTTCAATACTGGTTTGCTTTATCTTACTGTTAATTTCTATCATTAATTGTCGTAATTATCAATTGGTACTAGGTGAAATTATGTGTACGTAAAACCATTTATAAGTTTAATTGTTATCCGATTTTAAGGGTAAACAATTTGGCGCCCACTGTGGGGCTAAGGATAATAGTGATTGTCAGGTATTAATTCTTATAACACACACTACTTTACGCTTGTTGTCGTAAGTATTTTTGATTTCAGGATCAGCATGGCGAACTCACAAACAGTACCCACACACGCCGACAATGGCCTCAGTTTTCATGGAGAAAACGACAATATAGCCGCCCCATGGGTCGAAGTGCCTCAGGCTGGCCTCGAGGGAGTACCAGTTGCAAATCCCGTCGACGTCGGTTCCCATGTCGCACTAAATGCAAATATGGGCGCCGACCCCGAAAATAGCGTCCGCAGGGAAGTTCGATCAAGCGGTCGAGGTACCAGGGCGGCGAAGACGGCGGAGTCACCCTTGAACTGATATTCGAAATGTTACAGGCTCAACAAGCTGCCACATCGCAATTTGAAAATCAGAATCGCGCACCGAGTGGGGTTGAACCTGAGCCCTCACTAGAAGTTGTTCACATGGCCGAACCAGTACCGGAGAGGCCAAACGAGAATGAATCGGGGACTGGCCCCGCTATTTTGAAGATGCTCGAAGAGCTTACAAAGCGAACTGAGTCGGGGGAGAAAAAGATTCTAAGAAAATAACAAAAAGGTAGAAACGTATAACTCCTGAGTTGATCAAATTTCGGGGGCACCATCAATTCTGAAAGGTTTGGATTCAAAGAAGTTCGTGCATAAGCCTTTTCCCCCAAGTACGGCTCCTAAGCCCATCCCAAAGAAATTATGCGTGCCAGAAATTCTCAAGTATAATGGGACCACCGACCCTAATGAGCATGTCACTTCTTATACATGCGCAGTAAAGGGGAATGATTTAGAGGATGATGAGATTGAGTTCGTTCTGCTGAAGAAGTTCGGAGAAACTTTATCGAAGGGGGCGATGATATGGTATTATAATTTTCCCCCCAACTCCATTGATTCCTTTGCCATGCTTGCATATTCCTTCGTCAAAGCTCACGCCAGAGCAATAAAGGTTGAAACTAGGAAGCAGACCTATTCAAAGTGAAACAGAAAGACAATGAAATGTTAAGAGAATTTGTATCTCGGTTCCAGATGGAATGTATGGACCTACCCCCGGTCGCAGATGATTGGATCGTCCAAGCTTTTACTCAATGTTTGAACGTACAAAGTTTGGTAGCCTCACAACAGCTAAAGCAAAATTTAATTGAGTATCCAGTTGTGACCTGGGCCGATGTCAAAAATTAGGGTCGAGGATGATTAGTTGGGAGCTCCTTCCGGTTCCATTTATCCAAACAAGCCCGTCGGCAGAATTCAAAGGGACATCGACAGAGAACCTTGATTGAACAGAGATCGGTATCAACCATATGGTGGAGATCGTAGGAACAGCGGTCCTGGACGCAACCCCGTTTGAAGTGATCGAAGGAACGATCGAGGGCAGAGATCTTGAGGGCTCATGAGTAAGAGTAGTTTCGACAAACATGTCGAGCCCACAGAAGCACCACGACTATAAAAATACAACTTCAGCGTCAATGCATCAGCTATTGTATCGGTCATTGGGCGGATCAAAGATACCAGATGGCCTCGAACCCTACAGACTAATCCGGCCTAGAGGAATCTTAATCAAATATGCAAATACCATGGTACTCATGGTCATAGAAGGAAGGACCACTTCAGAGACAGGGATGCAAACAGGAAGAACAAACAGGAAGAACCACAACACGTGATTCACATGATCGTCAGTGAGGTCGATATTCCATAGGGACCCGTATTCAAGCGCACCAAGGTGTCGATCACTACGGAAAAGCGAACTCGAGGCTATGTGCCAGAAGGGACCTTGTCTTTCAATGGCGAGGATGCAGGGGGGATCTAACAACCTCACAACGACGCACTGGTAATATCTGCTCTTATAGAATAAAATTCAAGTTAAACGTGTTTTGGTTGATCCAGGAAGCTCGGCCAAGATTATTCGATCGAGGGTCGTGGAGCAGCTCGGCCTACAGGATCAAATTGTGCTCGCAACTCGGGTTCTTAACGGCTTCAACATGCAAGTGAAACTACCGAAGGAGAAATTATCTTGTCAGTCAACGTAGTCGGAATCGTCCAAGAAACAAAATTCCATGTGATCGAGAGCGACATGAGATACAACGCCCTGCTCGGAAGGCCCTGGATTCATAACATGAGGGAGGTACCTTCAACCCTTCACCAAATTCTGAAGTTCCCAACACCGGAGGGAGTAAAACGGTGTACGGGGAACAACCTACCGCCAAGGAGAATTTGCAGTCGATGAAGTAATATCGGTATCCGCACTCTCATCAGCAACATGATCAGAGTAAAAGGGAAATAAGGAGACCAAATAGCAACAACAAATACCGGCCTCGACCCAATTGCAGGAACAAGGGATCAACGAGGATGATGACTACTGGATACCTCGATCTTTCATAGTTCCTGATGACTCCGATGCCACCAAGTCAATGGTCGAAGAGCTGGAACAAGTCACGTTGATCAACCACCAGCCCGAGCGAAAAGTATACCTGGGCACGGGGGTTACCCCCGAGCTCAGGAACAAACTTATTCATTTTATTAGAGCTAACATGAATTACTTTGACTGGTCCCACCTCGATATGACAGGGATCCCACCAGAAATCACTATCCATCGACTAAGCTTGGACCCGAAGTTCCGTCCAGTAAAACAAAAGAGGAGGCCCCAGTCCGAGGTTAAGCATGCGTTCATCAAGGACGAGATAACCAAACTTCTCAAAATATGGTCCATTCGGGAAGTAAAATATCCAGAATGGTTAGCAAATGTAGTGGTAGTCCCTAATAAGGAAAATAAACTTAAAATGTGCGTACACTTTGAGGACTTAAACAAGGCATGCCCTAATGATTCTTTTTCTTTGCCGAATATCGATCGCATAATCGGTGCCACGACCTGCCACAAGATTCTTAGTTTTCTCGATGCCTATTTGATCACGTTCAACTATGTCTAATAAAAGACTAAGCGGGCGTTGCAAATATAATCTGGGTTATTATGCCCAGAGTCGATCCCACAGGGAATTAAAGTATCAATCAAGTCTTTAGAATACGCAACTTTTACTCAATCAATTCTCTCAAGACTTTTTGAATATAAATTAGTGATGTTTTACTAATTCTACTGACAATAATAATAACTAACAATTACTAACAATGTGTTGTAAACAATTATGATAAAGGTCTAAGG
>ML406495.1:0-25321 GCA_005239525.1 Nicotiana knightiana
GAGTTCTGGCTTGATTCAGTAGCGTTCTTGGGGCACGTGGTGTCCAGTGAGGGTATTCAGGTTTATTCGAAGAAGGTAGAGGCAGTGCAGAGCTGACCTAGACCATCATCAGCTACCGAGATTCACAATTTCCTTGGTTTGGCAAGGTACTATCGCCGATTCGTAGAGAGATTTTCATCTATTGCAGCACCTATGACCAGACTAACCCAGAAGGGTGCTCAGTTCAGGTGGACTAAGGAATGTGAAGAGATCTTTCAGAAGCTCAAGTCAGCTTTGACTACAGATCCGGTGTTGGTTTTGCCTACGGGTTTAGGTTCCTATACAGTTTACTGTGATGCCTCGAGAGTTTGCCTTGGAGCGGTTTTGATGTAGGACGATAGGGTGATTACCTACACGTCCAGATAGTTGAAGGTGCACGAGAAGAATTATCCAGTGCACGATCTTGAGCTAGGAACTATTGTCCACGCCTTGAAGATTTGGCGTCATTATTTATATGGAGTGCATTGTGATATTTTCATTAATCACTGTAGTTTGCAGCATCTGCTTAAGTAGAAGGATATGAATTTGCGTCAGAGGAGATGGTTGGAGCTTCTCAAGGATTATGACCTCACTATTTTATATCATCCGGGGAAGGACAATGTAGTGGCCGATGCCCTAAGTCGCAGAGCAGAGATTTTGGGGAGTCTAGCCTACCTTCCAGTGCAGAGCAACCTTTAGCACTTGATTTTCAGGATTTAGTGAGTCAATTGGTGAGATTGAATCTATCAGAGCCCCCGCGGGTATTGGCTTATGTACCCTCCAGGTCTTCTCTTTATGATCAGATTAGAGCACGCCAATATGATGATCCACACTTGCTCGTTCTTCGGGACAAGATCCGTCGCGGTGATGCCAGGGATGTGGTTATTGGTGATGATGGGGTCATGAGGATGCAGGGCCNACATGTATCAGGATCTAAGGCATCATTATTGGTGGAGGTGGATAAAGAGGGATATTATTTAGTTCGTGGCTCGGTGTCTCAACAGTCAGCAGGTCAAGTATGAGCACCAGAGACCGGGTGGATTGCTTCAGAGATTAGATATTCCGGAGTGGAAGTGGGAGCGAATCATCATGGACTTCGTAGTTGGACTCCCACGGACTTCGAGGAGGTTTGATGCTATATGGGTTATTGTGGATCGGCTGACCAAGTCCGCGCACTTCATTCCTGTTGGTACTACNTGCATGGGGTTCCAGTTTCTATCATTTCTGACAGAGGTACTCAGTTCACATCTCAGTTTTGGAGAGCCGTGCAGAGGGAGTTAGGTACTCAGGTTGAGTTGAGCACAACGTTTCATCCTCAGACCGATGGGTATTCGGAGCGTTCTATTTAGATTTTGGAGGATATGTTGCGTGCCTGTGTCATTGATTTTGGGGGTGCATATCTCCGGTTGGTTGTAGGAGGCTCCGTATTAGGCTTTATATTGTAGGAGGTGCATATCTCCGGTTGGTTGGTTTGAGCCGGGCAAGGCTAGGCTATTGGGCACAGACCTGGTTCAGGATGCGTTCGATACGGTGAAGTTGATTCAGGAGCGACTTAAGATTTATGCAGACCAGAAGGTCCGAGATGTGTCTTTTATGGTTGGGGAGAAGGTGCAGCTGAAGGTGTCACCTATGAAGGGTGTTATGAGGTTTGGGAAGAGGGGAAAGCTGAGTCCCTGGTTTATTGGGCCTTTTGAGGTGCTTCAGAGGATTGGGGAGGTGGCTTATAGGCTTGGCATGCCTCCCAGCTTATCCAGTATTCATCCGGTGTTCCATGTTTCGATGCTCCGGAAGTATGTTGGTGACCCGTCTCATGTTTTTGACTTCAGCAAGGTTCAGCTCGAGGGTGATATGTCATATGAGGTAGAGCTAGTGACCATTTTGGATCCTCAGGTCAAAAAGCTGAGGTCTAAGGATATAGCTTCAGTGAAGGTTCAGTGGACAGGACAGCCGGTGGAGGATGCCACCTGGGAGACCGAGCGGGAGATGCGGAGCTGATATCCTCACTTATTCGAGACTCCAGGTATGTTTCTAGACGCGTTCGAGAACGAATGTTTGTTTAAGAGGGGGATGATGTAACGACCCGACCGATTATTTCGTGAGATTAGCCTTGTTTCCCCCATTTATGATTTATCATATGTTGCTTAGCCTATTTATGTTGTGTTGGGTCGGTTGGTTCAGGTTCAGAGTGGTCGTGGTGAGAACAGAGACACTTAGTCTCTTAAATTATCTTAATAGTTGAAAAAGTCAACTAGGAGTTGACTTATTGGTAAACGATCTCGGAATGTGGATTTTATGGCTCGGATAGCTTCGNCTTTGGCGATTTCTGGTCAACAGGGAAAAATAGGCTATCGGGGTCGGAATGGAATTTCGACAGACGGAGCAGGTTTGTAATGTCATTTTAGATATGTGTGCAAATTTTCAGGTCATTCGGACGTGTTTTGATTGGTTTCGGCATCATTGGCAGAATTTAGAAATTTCAAAGTTCATAGGCTTGAATTTGATGTGATTTTGGTGTTCTTGCATTTTTTTGGTGTTTCGAAGGTTCCACTAAGTTTGAATGAGGTTATGGAATATGTTGGTATGTTTGGTTGAGGTCCCGAGGGCTTCGGGTGTGTTTCGGGTGGTTAACGGACCAACTCTTGGCTTAAAACTTGGCAGATTTTTGCTGGTGTGAGTTTCTGGTTTCCTTTTATGCGATCGCAGGAGGATGTTTGCGATCGCGTAGGCCTAGCTGGGGATGACAAGATTTTTTTTATATGCGATCGTGTGGTGCAGGTCTCGATCGCGTGAGTGTGAGGTTGTTGTGCAGTGCGATCTCGTGGTGTTGTTTGCGTTCGCTTAGAGTTGAAGGGCGCGTGAGTGGGCTGAGTCGTTGTTCTTCGCGATCGCGTAGAGTAGTTCGCGATCGCGTAGAGTGGTTCGGGATCGCGTGGGTTTATGTCCTGCTGAATCGCGATCGCGTGTGTATGTCTGCGATCACATAGTGTAATTTGATAGCGCAGCAAATTTGTTCTTCGCGATCGCGTGGGAGCTTCTGCGATCGCAGTGAAGAAAGAGGCCTGGGCAGAAAATTTTTAAGTTCTAAAATCGGGGGTTCTTGGCCATAACTCAATATTTCATTAGAGAACTCGGGGGGAGGAGATTTTGTACGAGCTTTTCAGTGGGGTTCTTGTGGTAAGCATTCTTCAATCATTTTTGGTTCAATTTCATGAATTTGTCTTGATTTTCACCATGCAATTTGAGGAATTAAAGTAGAAAAGTTGGGAGGAATGGGAGGAAAAGTTTGAAAAATTCTTTTGGTGATTTGAGTGGGCGATTGAGGTCGGATTTTGGTAAATTTGGTATGGGTAGACTCGTAAGGGAATGAGGATTCTAGTTTTGTGATTTATATCGAATTACGAGACGTGGGCCCAGGGCTCGGGTTTGGCCAAATTTCGAGAATTGTGTTTAAATTGATTGTTTTCGATTGGGTTTTGTTCCTTTAGCGTATTTTGATGATGTTAATCTGGTTTTGGTTAGATTCGGAGTATTTGGGAGCCACTTCGAGGGGCAAGAGCATCGCGAAGTAGCTTTAGGGCTGTTTTGAGGTAAGTAACGATTGTAACTCTAAACCTGATGGTATGAAATCCCGGTATTTGATATATTTTTGGTAAATGAGGTGACTCACATGCTAGGTGACGAGTGTGGGGGCGTGCACCGATAGGGATTGCAACCTGGTCCGTCCCGTAGCGACTATTAAGCCGCGTATTAGATTTGAAACCTTGTGATATCCTGTATTTTAGAAATTTATACTTGCTTATGGGCTGTTTGGGGCCTCGTGCCGACCTGTCTAGACCCTTAGAGGTACTTTTACACTATTTTCACACTATCCTGACAGAACAATTGTGAACTCAGTCATGTTCCCTACTTGTTGTCATTTTCGCTGTTATCACACTATTTCGAAACTCTGAGAAATATTTTGGGCTGAGTCCCTGAGTTGAGATGAATTGCCCGAGTGGCTTGTGAGGATGATTAAGTGAGGCCGAGCGCCGAGTATGTTAGGATAGTTATGGGACGGGCTGCATGCCGCATCAATATATATGTTATATATTACATATGGATCGCGCTGCATGCCACATCAATATAGATTTTATATGGGTCGAGCTGCACGCCGCAACAATATAGATTATATATGGATCGGGCTGCACGCCGCAGAAAATATAGTGCTTGGGCTGTAGGATCCCCTCCGGAGTCTGTACACCCCCCTCAGTGGGCGCAGTCGACTATTATATGGATCAGACTACACGCCGCAGCATATGTTGTAAGGATCGTGCTGCACGCCGCAACAATATATATATATATATATATATATATATATATATATATATGTTGTAAGGATCGTGCTGCACGCCGCAACAATATATATATATATATATATATATATATATATATATATATGTTGTAAGGATCAGGTTGCACGCCGCAACAGTATATATATATGTGCGTGTTGGATCAGGTTGCCCGCCACATTAGTTGTGTGTATTCATGGTACTTGCAGAGTACGAGTGTTTAGTGTGAGCATGAGATACTGATACTGGAGTCACGAATGACTGAGAGGCTTGCCCGAGAGACTTTATTGTGAGTGATACTGTGCTCGAGGGGCTTATATTTTATGAACCTACTGTTTTCACTCTTCTTTACACTGAGCCTCTAATGATAATGTTGGACAAATGATTTTATGCGAAATTTTTAAATGGAAACTGGAGTTTTATGAAATATTAGGAATTTAGATTCCTAACTTGATTTATTCATTTCCACTGTTATTCATTATATAGATTTACATGATTTATAAATGCTCGTCACTACACTCAAGTTTTTAGTTACTTTGATTACTTACTAAGTTGGCATACTCACGTTACTCCCTGCACCTCTGTGTGTAGATCCAGGTACCGGACCATCTCACTAGTCAATTTCCGGACGTGCTTGGAGTTGTTCGAGGATCGAGATAGCTGCTTAACGTCCCCAGCTCACCTCATTTATTTTCCTCAGTTCATAGTTTTTGTCTTTTGTACTCCAGGCTTTGTAGTAGCAAGTCACCTTGTTGTACATTGTATTTACAGTTCTAGATTCTCATGACACTTGGCTCCAGGTTTTGGGGAAGTGTATAAATTGTTAATCTCATTTTGCTGTTTTAAAAGCTGCTAATTTTGGGAAATTATGAAATATTATGATAGTCTGTAATGGTTGGCTAGCCTAGTTCCATGATAGACGCCATCACGACCGGCTTAGGATTTGGGATCGTGACAGACCCAAAGGGTCATCTTATGATTTGAGACACCATTCTGGGCCCATTAGCCTTAGAAACATTATTTTTATCCACCTCGATTTACGTGCAGTATGGGCGTGAATCCGAAAAGCCTTTATGTGAAAATATATGAAATAATAATTTTTTGAGAGTTAAAAATTTATTTCTTAGTTGACTTTCGTCAATATTTTGAGTAAACGGACCCGGACCCGTGTTCCGACGGTCCCGGGAGGTCTGTAGTAAAATATGGGACTTGGGCGTATGTCCGGAATCGAATTTCGAGGTCTCTAGCTCGAGAAACGAATCGTACTTGGAAGGACTTTGTGCTTATCCCAAACTGATTTAATCTCTAAATCTTATCCCCCAATAAATAACATATCCCGTTTATCTTGATCACATTCGTTAAATTTGTGGATGTAATCTCAAACACTAACACTCAAATACCTCTATTATAAAAGGTTCAGAACAACTACAATATCTAGGTTAATTATTTCCCTTTTACTTTGAAATCATGACAAACATGAGATCAAGAATCAATCCCTATATTGGGACTTATGCTATTATTCTCTGCTTGGGAAACATGCATGGCAGAAGGAGATTATTTTCTTTACAAGGATCCCACAATGCCGCTAAATATACGTATAAAGGATCTAAGTCGAATGCATTGGCATAGAAAATAGGGCAGATGACACAGCTCGATAGAAGAATTTTGATAGCGTAAATTATGAAACATTATAGAATAAAGAGCGTACTGAGTGGTGGAGGAAATGTGCCAAAACCTGAAGCGACAGCCCGAGAATGGGTTGATATGGTGAATGAGTTTCAAAAGGGAGAATTGTCTATAGGCTCGAAATCCCTATTATTTATGGGATTGATGTAGTTCATGGACATAACAATGTTTATAAGGCTACTGTTTTTCCTCATAATGTTGGCCTTGGTGCAACTAGAGATCCAGAGCTTGTGAAAAGAATTGGTGCAACAATTGCTCTTGAAGTTAGAGCTACTAGCATTCAATATGTTTTTGCTCCATTCATTCAGATCAAATTATTGAAAATTCTGGCATTACTGGGAAGCAGTGACAAAAAAAAAAACCAATGAACAAATGTATATTATTGTTGGTGACATTATGAGAAAAAGTGATTCAACTAGTAATATAGGAAATGCTATTCTATATGAGTGCATATTTTGTGTTTACTCAATACATCCTAGCCCCAAGGTATTAGAATCTGCGGCAAAAGCAGTTTCCAATATTTGAAGAATGATAGCCATAGTCTAAAGTACTTGGGCATTGATGCACTTGGTAGATTGATAAAGATAAGCACAGAAATGGTTGAGCAACACCAAATAGCAGTGATTAATTGTTTAGAGATGCAAGTGGGTTGGAGGTGAATTCTAAAGGAAAAACTGTACTTGAGTAGTGAGTGGCCTGCGAAATCGAGGTAAGTGTTTGGTTTAACCTTGACTTGAGGTGACGAGTATCTATGCACCACCAAATTATCTGTTTAGCATGATCCCTTCCCCGTTTCCAATTTATTATATTACTGTCTTAATTGTTTCATAATCATTGATGCCTCCATGCCTATTTTTTTGTCTACTTGTTTGTTAGATATTGTTTCACTTATTTGGAAGTATTAGTTGTTCCTTAGCTTCATTGTGGTACGTTAATGGTTGAGCTGGTTGTCGGTGTTTTATGATACATTCCGGTTGGTTTCGCTGTGTAATGATAATGAGTGAAGCTTCTGAATAGTACAACTTTCTGTTTACCATTGTTGAGGCATAAATACCGTGAGAGACTTTGATCTAAGTTGTGAAACTTTTATTATAAATAATGAGATGTGGTTGTCTAGTGGGAGCGGGTTGCACTCCTCTACAAGGAGTAATAAGGGTGGACAGGTGGGATCGGTTGCACGCCGCAACAGGAAAAATAAGCGTGATATATATAAGGAGGAGCAATAAGGGTGGATTAGTGGGATCGGTTTGCATGCCGCAACAAGGAGTAATAAGGGAGAATATTCATGTTTTTACTGGTTTGATGATGAATACTGGAAATACTCACTGTTTTATTTTGTTGTTCCCATAATCTGTTTTTTTACCATTATTTATATTGTATCTTGGAAATTTTCGTAAGGATTGGTTATAGCTGAGACCTGGAAAGATAGCTGAGTTACTTCTATATTTACTACAAGTTATTATTTATTTAATTTAGTATTTACTTTTTGCTTTATTAAACACTGTATACCTCGTCGTGGTTAGGCTCAAAAGTTACCAGTACATGGGGTCCTTGTACTGATACTGCAATCTGCACTTCTTGTGCAGATCCAGGTTCCGTCCAGAGTTGATTTTCTAGTATTAGATGATCATTCGTACGGAGACACGAGGTAGATCTGCTGGCATCCATAGATTCCTAGAGTCTTCTCTACATTATTTAGTTACTGTTTTATTTCATTCAAAACAGATATATATTTTCTTTCAGTCAAATACTTGTAGTATTCTTTAGTAGTTCGTGAATTGTGACTCCAGACCCTGGGTAGTTCAATATTAGCATTAGTATCGTGGTTTCGTTTCATTATTTAATTATTATTGATATCATATGTTGAACAATATTAGATTTCATATTCAATTTAAATTGTCTAGTTATGTTTAAATTTTTTTTTTAAAAAGAAGGTTAGTTAAGTTCTAACATTGGCTTGCCTAGAAAGTATGGTGTTAGGCGCCATCACGATCCCGAGGGTTGTGAATTTGGGTCGTGACAAGTTGGTATCAGAGCTCTAGGTTGCTAGGTCTCACAATTCACGAACAAGCGTAGTAGAGTCTAAGGGATCGATACAGAGACGTCTGTACTTATCTCCCAGAGGCTATAAAGTTAGGAACAATTTCACTTCTATTCTACTCTATCGTGCAAATTTATTCTATCATTGATGATTGAACTCGTCTATTCTTGTTCTCTCACCAATCTAAACAACACATAATGCGTCTACAACCGGACAAGAAAGGGAGCCCCAACGATAGCCACGATTAGGGAAAGAGGCAGAGGCAGAGCTCAGTCCCGAGCTCGAACATCAGCACCTATTGTAGAGCTTCAAGTGGATCTAGAAGCGGAGGTTCTAGCTTAGTCGGTACATGTTAGACCAGTTCAGGTTCAAGAAGTATTCATAGCTATTCCAGTATTGCAGAACATGGGAATAGTTGAAAGAAATGGGGTTGATTTTGCTGTGTTTCAGATGACGGGTTCCACCAAGAGGTGATGGGAAGATTATGTATTTACTAGACCAGTTGTGGCTTTGAATGAAGATGCGGACATACTGAGAGATCACCTAGTGAATCATGTAGGGGTGCAACGGACCTTGGCATCTGGAATTTATATGAGCTGTGAAATTTAACATTATGGATTATCAGACGTTGTGACCTATGACTTCGTGCCAAGTGGGGAAGTCCACTGTCAAGGAATAGATTGCAGGGTCATGTGTTATATCGGTTTTGGCCTGGAATGTATTAGGCCTGAGATTTTGCAAGAGATAAAGCTGGGTCTTGCGGTATTTCTGCCTCCTTAATAAACCTATACCTCAGTACCAAAGGAGTTATATAAACAACTTTAAATCTACAGAAGGTCTACTCAGCGTGGAAGTCACGATTGCGGATTTTGGGGAGCTTCAGGGGGAGTATAGTGATTGACGAGCTTCTAGATTATGTGGTTCATGCCAAGATTTATATGTATAGAGCTCTACTTTTGTGATCATTGTGCATCAATAGGGATAGGAGTTACCCCAAAGAATAACAAAGAGTATATAGATAAATGGGGTAGCTCAGCAATGTTGAGTTAACATAGTAAAAGAAGAAATTAGCCGCCGGTGTTTGTGGCAAGCCTACGAAGAGGACGACCAGCCATTGCAACACCAACTACTTTTCTTAGTTCTCATAAATTCTTTTGAAAGAGTTTGTTTCTCGGACTCTCCATAATGCATAGCGCATAGGGTTGAACGGTTGCGTCAGGTCAGTATGACGGTGTCAGAATATGCCATCAGGTTCGATAAGTTAGTCCGTCATACTCCTTCTTCGGTTCATATAAACAGAGAGCGAGTCAATAGACTCATTAAAGGACTCAATTATGATCGTAAAATTTGTACGACTCAGGGCAGTTGAATACTTCATCGGCTAGTGGTAGAAATTGCCTAGATGTTAGAGTGTGTCTGGGATGTGGAAAATAGGAAGCTAAGGATACTAAGAGGTCTCAAGGTTCTAAAAGGTTTAGTGGATTCTACTCTGTAACAATAAATTATTATGGCAGGGGCTCGGGGAACCGGCCGGCCCAGTCCATATATCTGATTACTCGGGGTGCTCCGATGAGTTCTTCTAATGCACCACCGCTACGAGATTCCTACAATAGTTATTACAGTTATTTGGCATAAACTTGGTATGAGTATCCGAACCCGCAAAAAAGGGTTTCTATGAATGTGGTGATATTTGGGACATCATGAGAAAAAAAAATTGTCCTAGAGTTGGGAGAGACATATTTCATCAGAGCACTCAGGCTACGTGCCCCATTGCAGTTACAACTCAACTTACATGACTTGCTGGGGGAAAGGGTCGGAATGTCAAAGGTGGAGGTCAGACTCCTAGAGGTGTAGACCCAGCCTACTGATATATTTTTTATGGTATGGCTGAGGTCGCTACACCAGATGGTGTCATTACAAATACGATCTCTAGTTATTATAAAGGGATAATTTCCTTAACTTGATTCGCTTATGAGTATCTAGGAAAGTCCTCCTAATATGCTCCACTCATGGATGAGCTTCGTAACCCTGAAATCTACTTATGAGAATACTCATATTGGGAGATTCTATGGAGATAGCTATGTCCATCATTACGTGTTGTGAATTTTTTTAAGGTAAAATATTTAAAAGAATAAAATGGAATGATTCAATTGGCACGATGTGCATATTACTTGTGATTCAGAACTAAGGACGAGATCTTCACATTTTAATATGATTTGATATGTTTAAATCGGGCTACGAGCCGCGGTGGAAGTTAGATAAGGACGAGATCCTTGTGATGAAAAATCTTGTGTTTAAATTCTCCCTTGTGAAATCAAAATTTGTACTATAGTACTAATAGGGAGTCATGCCTTTAGGCTTATTTGAAAATTTTTGTATAAAATTATCTGTGCATAATTTGCCAAATTCGTGTTATAATTATTGAGATTTAACCTACGGGGTAGGTGCCTGCCCATGTGGCGTTAAATGAGACACATTAATTCGGGTAAATAAGTATGAGTTCTTCATGCATCACATCTCGTTATCAGTATTGTGAAGGTTTGAAAGGATATTATTGTTAACGTGAAGTTATTTGATGATTCCATAATTGATTATGAACAACTATTAAGATCATATTGAACCAAAAGGGTGTTCCATTCAAATGGTCGGACGAGTGTGGGCCGAGCTTTCAGAAGCTCAAGATTGCTTGGACTATGGCGCCAGTGTCGGTGTTTCCCATAGGTTCAGGATCGTACACAGTATATTGTGATGCATCTCGTATTGGACTTGGTGAAGTATTAATGCAAGAGGGCAAGGTGATTTCTTATGCGTCGCGATAGTTGAAAGTCTATGAGAAGAATTATCCTGTTCATGACTTAGAATTGGCAGCCATTGTTCATGTACTGAAGATTTGCAGACACTACCTTTAGGGCGTGTCATGTGAAGTATTCACAGATCATCGTAGTCTACAATATCTATTCAGACAGAAAGATCTTAATTTGAGGCAGAGGATATGGTTAGAGATGCTTAAAGAATATGATATCTCTATTCTGTATCACCCGGGAAAGGCCAATGTGGTGGCCGATGCTTTGAGTAGAAAGGCAGTGAGTATGGGCAGCCTTGCATTTATTCTAGTCGGTGAGAGACCGCTAGCTTCAGTTATTCAGACTTTGGCCAACCAGTTTGTGAGGTTGTATATTCTAGAGCCCAGCCGTGTTCTAGCTTGTACAGTCGCTCGGTCTTCCTTATTCGAGCGTATTAGAGATCGGCAGTATGACGACCCTCATTTACTTGTCCTTAAGGACACGATACGGCACGGTGGTGCCAAACAGGTTGTTGTTGGAGATGATGGAGTTCTACGATTGCAAGGTCATAATTGTGTTCCTAACGTGGATGGGCTTCGTGAATCAATTCTTGAAGAGGCCCATCGTTCTCGGTATTCTATTCATCCGGGTACCACCAAAAAAGGTATCAAGATTTACGATAACATTATTGATGGAGGAGAATGAAAAATTATATGATTGCATATGTAGCTCGGTGTCTGAATTGTCAGCAAGTTAAGTACGAGCATCAGAGACCTGGTGGTTTACTTGAAAAGTTAGAAATTCCTGAATGGAAGTGGGAGCGTATCCCTATGGACTTCGTTGTTGGACTCCCATGGACTCACAGGAAGTTCGACGCTGTTTGGGTTATTTTGGATAGGCTGACTAAATCATCACACTTCATTCCTGTGGCAAGTACTTACTATTCGGAGCGGTTGGCAGAGATTTATATTCGAGAGATCATTCGCCTTCAGGTGTGCCCATGTCTATCATTTCTGATCAAGGTACGCAGTTTACTTTGCACCTTTGGAGGGCAGTTAAGCGTGAGTTGGGTACACGGCTTGAGTTGAGCACAACATTCCATCCTCAGACGGACGGGAGTCCGAGCGTACTATTTAGATTTTGGAGGATATGCTCCGCACATGTGTTATTGACTTTGGAGGTTCTTGGGATCAGTTTTTACCGTTAGCGGAGTTTGCCTTCAATAATAGCTACCGGTAGAGCATTCAGATGGCTCCCTATGAGGCATTATATGGTAGACGGTGCAGATCGCCAGTTGGATGGTTTGAGCTGGGAAAGGCTCAGTTATTGGGTACAGACTTAGTTCAGGAGGCTTTGGACAAGGTCAAGATTATATAGGATCGATTTCGTATAGCTCAGTCCAGGCAAAAGAGTTATGCTGATCGTAAAGTTCGAGATGTGGTATTCATGGTTGGAGAGCGGGTATTACTTCGGGTATCGCCCATGAAGGGTGTTATGAGACTTGGGAAGAAGGGAAAGTTGAGCCCTAGGTATATAGGGCCATTTGAGTTTCTCGATAGAGTGGGGGAGGTAGCTTATAGACTTGCATTACCTCCAGGGTTATCCTCAGTTCATCCGGTATTCCATGCGTCTATGCTCCGGAAATATCATGGTGACCCGTCCCACGTGTTAGTTTTCAATGCTGTCCAGTTGGACAAGGATTTGACTTATGAGGAGGAGCCGGTAGCCATTTTAGACCGGCAGGTTCGTCAGTTGAGGTCAAAGAGTTACCCTTCAGTTCGAGTGCAGTGGAAAGGTCAGCTTGTGGAGGCAGCTACTTGGGAGTCCAAGTCAGACATGCGGAGTAGATAGCCACAGTTGTTCGCCAGTTCTGGTACTTTTCTATGTCCGTTCGAGGACGAACGTTTGTTTTAGAGGTGGAGATTGTGATGACCCAAAGAGTCATCTTATGATTTGAGACACCATTCTGGGCTCATTAGCCTTCAAAACATTATTTTCATCCACCTCGATTTGCGTACGTATTACGGGCGTGAATCCAGAAAAGCTTTTATGTAAAAATATATGAAATAATAATTTTTTGAGAGTTAAAATTAATTTTTTAGTTGACTTTGGTCAACCTTTCGAGTAAACGTACCCGGACCCATGTTTCGACGGTCCTGGAAGGTCCGTAGTAAAATACGGGACTTGGGCGTATGTCCGTAATCGAATTCCGAGGTCCCCTAGCTCGAGAAACGAGTCCTACTTAGAATGAATTTGTGCTTATCCCAAACTGATTTAATCTCTAAATCTTATCCCCCAATAAATAACATATCCCGTTTATCTCGATCTTATTCGTTTAATTTGTAGATATCATCTCAAACACTAGCACTCAAATACTTATTCTATTATAAAAGGTTCATAACAGCTGTAGTATCTAGGTTTACTTTCTTCCCTTTTACTTTGAAATCATGACAAACATGAGATCAAGAATTCCAATCCCTATATTGGGACTTCTAATATTATTCTCTGCCTGGGAAACATGCATGGCATAAGGAGATTACTTGATTTACAAGGATCCCACGATGCCGCTAAATATACGTATAAGGGATCTAATGAGTCGAATGACATTGGCAGAGAAAATAGGGTCGATGACGCAGCTCGATAGAAGAATTTTGACAGCATAAATTATGAAAGATTATGGAATAGGGAGCGTACTGAGAGGTGGAGGAAGTGTGCCAAAACCTGAAGCAACAACCCGAGAATGGGTTGATATGGTGAATGAGTTTCAAAAGGGAGCATTGACTACTAGGCTTGGAATCCCTGTGATTTATGGGATTGATGCAGTTCATGGACATAACAATGTTTATAAGGCTACTATTTTTCCTCATAATGTTGGCCTTGGTGCAACCAGAGATCCAGAGCTTGTGAAAAGAATTGGAGCAACAACTACTCTTGAAGTTAGAGCTACTGTCATTCAATATGTTTTTGCTCTATTCATTTAGATCAAATTGTTGAAAATTCGGGCATTACTAGGAAGCAGTGACAAAAAAAAACCATTGAACAAATGCATACTATTGTTGGTGACATTATGAGAAAAAGTGATTCTACTAGTAATATAGGAAATGCTATTCTATATGAGTGCATATGTTGTTTTTCCTCAATACATCCTAACCCCAAAGTATTAGAATCTGCGGCAAAAGCAGTTGCCAAATTTTTGAAGAATGATAGCCATAGTCTAAAGTACTTGGGCATTGATGCACTTGGTAGATTGATAAAGATAAGTGCAGAAATTGCTGAGCAGCACCAAATAGCAGTGATTGATTGTTTAGAGATCCGAGTGGGTTGGAGGTGAATTCTAAAGGAAAAGTTGTACTTGAGCAGTGAGTGGCCTGCGAAATCAAGGTAAGTGTTTCGTTTAACCTTGACTTGAGGGATTAGGAATACCCAACTTAAATGGTATATGAAATTGCATGTGTGTGGTGTATAGGTGCGGTGACGAGTATCTATGCACCACCAAATTATCTGTTTAGCATGATCCCTTCCCCGTTTCCAATTTATTATATTCCTGTCTTAATTGTTTCATTATCATTGATGCCTCAATGACTACTTGTTTTGTCTACTTATTTGTTAGACATTGTTTCACTTATTTGGAAGTATTAATTGTTCCTTAGCTTCATTGTAGTACATTAATGGTTGAGCTGGTTGTCGGTGTTTTATGATACATTCCGGCTGGTTTCGCTGTGTAATGATAATTGGTGAAGCTTCTGAATAGTACAACTTTCTGTTTACCATTGTTGAGGCATAAATACCGTGAGAGAGTTTGATCTAATTTGTGAAACTTTTATTATAACTAATGAGATGTGGTTGTCTAGTGGGAGCGGGTTGCTGTCACGACCCCAAAACCTAAACCGACCGTGATGGCGCCTATCGTGGAACTAGGCTAGCCAATAACCACATGTTTACAATTTCTTTCAAAATCCCAATCCAATTTCAAGCATTTCATAAAATATACAGAGTTTACTAAATACATTAGGCCAATAAACAGTGCCACCAACACCAAAATCTGAAGCCAACATGTCATGAACATCTAAGAAAAATAAGACAAAGGTATACTATAATAAGACAAAACCTCTGAATGAATAGCTAGCTACAACAAGAAGGGAAAACAGAGATGGTGCGGACGCTTAACAACTACCTCTATATCTCGCACTCTGGCTCCGCACGGAAAAGAAAGCTAATGCTCGGTATCTGCACCTGAGTCTGCACACATGGGTGCAGAGAGTAATGTGAGTACGCCAACTCAGTAGTAATGAAAATGAATCAAGCTTAAGCGGCAAGGAAACACATAAAAATCAATGTCATTAATTTACAATATGCACAGCCTTACTTTCCAACAGTATAAACATAGATATATGAAGTCATCATGCCTTAAAACCCACTTCAGAAAAGTCCTTTGAAGAATGCATATTTTTAACAACTTCAAACCGAAATATTTAGTATGAAAATGAAATGAATCATATAGAGGCCCCTCGGGCAAAATATATTTCATAAGTCCAGAGTGAAAGTAGTAAAAAACATAGGTAGCCCCTTGGGCAAAACATGTATCATAATCGGCCCCTCGGGCATGCCTCACAGTCACTCATAATCTGTCACTCAGCACCTCACAGTCACTCATGCCTCCCAATCACTCGTCACTCGGCACTCGGTACTCGGTGCGCTCACTAGGGTTGTGTGCAGACTCCGGAGGGGCTTCTTCATCCCAAGTGCTAATATCAAGCCACCTCGTGGCGTATCATATCCTCAAAATCAGGCCCTCGGCCTCACTCAGCAGAACCTCTCAAAAGCCCCTCGAGCGAATCAGTAAAAACAGGGTACTCGACCCAAAGCATCATTTTTAAATCTCAAAGTAGTGTAAATCAGGCTGAGTTTTGAAAACATTAAGCACAATGTGGCTGAGTGAAATCATCAATAAATAGTGGGGAAAACAGCAGTAAAAAATCCCTCAAGGGGTCTAAACAGATCGGCACGACGCCCCAAACACGACTTATAGCCCAAATATTTCAACAATCTTTAGAACATAATTTAACATAAGGTTTTGAGTAAAATATGCAACTCATTAGTTGCCGCGGAGTGGACCTAGTCCAATCCAGAAAAATTAGTGCGCGCCACATACTCGTCATCCGACATGTGCGCCATTCTAAAATCAGTAAGAAATATGCAGTTCGGGGTTTCATACCCTCAGGACAAGATTTATAACCATTTTACCTCTACCAGGACACAACACTAGTACGCTATGATCTTGCCCCTCAAATTGTCTCCCGATTTCTCCGAATCTAGCCAAAATCAATTTAACATCATCAATATATACTAAAGGAACACAACCCAATCGAAAACTATCAAATTATATAAGAATCTCAAAATTTGGCCAAACCCGAGCCCACGTAGCGGAATTCGATAAAATTTACATCACTAGAATCCTCGTCCTCCCACGATTCAATACATACCAAGAACACTAAAATTGGACCACAATTGCCCACTTAAATCCTCAAAAGAAAATTCCAATTTCCATGCACCCTTCTTCCCCAAATTTGAGTGTAATTCCAACAATTTTATGGTTAATTACTTAGAAAACGACATATAAACGAGTTATGAAGTTTAAAACCTTACCTCCAAGTGACCCTCTTCAATTTCCTCTTCAAACCCTCTCAAAAGAGCTCCCAACTAGTTCAATAGTGGAGGAAAATGAACTATCCTCACACAAATGGCTTTTAAAACATTTTGCCCAGCCATTTAATTTCCTCAGTGCAATCGTGACATTAGACACGCGATCACGATGCACAGACCAGCCAACTAAATGCGATCGCAAACTAATACACGCGATCGTACAGAACAACTTTCCACCCCACTCACGCGCCTCAGAATCCTCTACACGATCGCACCAACACCCACGCGATCGCACTGCCTTACCTGACCAACCTACACGATCGCAATCCTAACCACGCAATCGCATAGAAGGATTCACTGCTGCTAAAACACCAAAAAAAATAGCAGTCTTCTTAAGGCCAAAAAGTGCCCGTTTGAACATCCGAAATACATCCGAGACCCCTGGGACCTCAACCAATCCTACCAACACACCACATAACATCATTCAAACTTAGTCGAGTCTTCGAAACACCAAAAACAACATGAAAACACCAAAATTACATCAAATTGAAGCCTATGAACTTTGAAACTTCCAAATTTCGCCAACTACGCCAAAACTAACCAAAACACCTCCGATTGACCTGAAAATTTGCCACATACCCGAAATGACATTACAGACCTACACCAACTTCCGGAATCCCATTCCGACCCCGATAGACTATTTTTCATTGCCGACCGAAAATCGCCAAAAACTAACTTTCGCCAATTCAACCCTAATTCTACACCGGACATCAAAACTTCATTCCGATCACACTCCTAAGTTCCGAATCACCTAACGAAGCTATCCGAGCCATAAATCCGCATTCCGAGGTCATTCACCAATAAGTCAACTCTCAGTTGACTTTCTCAACTATTAGGCTACTTTGAGAGACTAAATGCCTCAGTTCTCACCATGACCACTCTAGACCCAAACCAACTGACCCAACACAACAAAAACAGGCTAGCAATATATGACAAATAAAGAAATGGGAGAAACGGAGTAAATCTCACGGTACGACTGGCCGATTCGTTACATCCTCCCCCTCTTAAACAAACGTTCGTCCTCGAACGGGTCTAGAAACATACCTGGAGTCTTGAATAAGTGAGGATATCTATCCCGCTTCTCCCGATCGGTCTCCCAGGTGGAATCCTCCACCGGCTGCCCTCTCCACTGAACCATCGCTGAAACTATATCGTTAGACCTCACCTTCCTGGCCTATCGACCCAAAATAGCCACTGGCTCTACCTCATATGACATATCTCCCTCGAGTTGAACTGCACTGAAGTCCAAAACATGAGACGGTTCACCAACATACTTCCGGAGCATCGAAACATGGAACACCGGATGAATACCCAATAAACTGGGAGGCATAGCAATCCTATAGGCCACCTCCCCAACCCTCTGAAGCACCTCAAATGGCCCAATGAACCTGGGACTCAGCTTCCCCCTCTTCCGAATCTCTTAACACCTTTCATGGGTGACACCTTCAGTAACACCTTATCCCTAACCACGAAAGATACATCTCGGACCTTCCGGTCCGTATAACTCTTCTGCCTAGACTGCGCCGTGCGAAGCCGCTCCTGAATCAACTTCGCCTTGCCCAACGTATCCCGAACCAAGTCTGTGCCCAATAGCTTAGCCTTGACTGGCTGAAACCAACCAACCGGAGATCTGCACCTCCTAACGTATAAAGCCTCATACGGATCCATCTGGATACTCGGCTGATAGTTTTTATTATATGAAAACTCCGTTAGCGGCAAAAATTGGACCCATGAACCACCAAAGTCAATCACACAAGCATGCAACATATCCTCCAAAATCTGAATGGTACGCTCCGACTGCCCGTCGGTCTGAGGATGAAACACTGTGCTCAACTTAAGTTGAGTATCCAACTCTCTTTGTACGGCTCTCCAAAACTGAGATGTGAACTGGGTGCCTCTGTCGGAAATGATAGAAACTGGAACCCCATGCAATCGGACAATCTCCCTGATATAAATCTCAGCTAACCTCTCCGAAGAATAAGTGGTACCAACAGGAATGAAGAGTGAGGACTTGGTCAGCCGATCCACAATAACCCATATAGCATCAAGCCTCCTCGAAGTCTGTGGGAGTCCAACTATGAAGTCCATGGTGATCCGCTACCACTTCCACTCCGGAATATCAAATCTCTTAAGCAATCTACCTGGTCTCTGGTGCTCATACTTGACTTGCTGACAGTTGAGACACCGAGACACAAACTCCACAATATCTTTCCTCATCCCCTTCCACCAATAATGCTGCCTCACATCCTAATACATCTTTGCGGCACCCGGATGGATGGAATACCGCGAACTATGAGCCTCTGCTAGAACCAAATCTTGAAGCCCATCTACATTGGACATGCAAAGCTGGCCCTGCAACCTCATGATTCCATCATCACCAATAACCACATCCCTTGCATCACCGAGACAGACCTTGTCCTGAAGAACAAGCAAATGTGGATCATCATACTAGTGTGCTCTAATCTGATCGTAAAGAGAAGACCTGGAGGCTACACAAGTCAATACCCGCGGGGGCTCTAATAGATCCAATCTCACCAACCGACACGCTAAGGCCTGAACATCAAGGGCTAATGGCCGCTCTGCTACTTAAAGGTAGGCTAGACTCCAAAACTCTCTGCTCTGCGACTCAGGGCGTCAGCCACTACATTGGCCTTCCCTGGATGATATAAGATAGTGAGGTCATAATCCTTGAGAAGCTTTAACCATCTCCTCTGACGCAAATTCAAGTCCTTCTGCCTCAGCAGATACTCAAACTACGATGGTCAGTAAAAATCTCACACTACACTCCATACAAATAATGCTGCCAAATCTTCAAGGCATGAACAATGGCAGCTAACTCAAGATCGTGCACTGGATAATTCTTCTCGTGCACCTTCAACTGTCTAGACGCGTAGGCAATTACCCTACAGTCTTGCATCAACACGGCTCCCAAACCAACTCTAGAAGCATCACAATAGATTGTATAAGAACCCGAACCAGTAGGCAAAACTAGTACCGGAGCTGTGGTCAATGCTGACTTAAGCTTCTCAAAGCTCTCCTCACACTCATCAGACCATTTGAATGGAGAACCCTTCTGGGTCAATCTGGTCAAAGGTGAAGCAATAGAAGAGAATCCCTCCACAAAGCAATGGTAATATCCCGCCAAACCAAGGAAACTCCTAATCTCTATAGCTGAGGACGGTCTGGGCCAACTCTGCACCGCCTCTATCTTCTTCGGATCAACCTGAATACTCTCACTAGACACCACGTGCCCCAAGAAAGCTACTGAACCAAGCCAAAACTCACACTTGGAGAATTTTTCATAAATCTTCTCTTCCCTCAACCTCTATAACAAAACTCTCAAATACTGAGCATGCTCTTCTTGGCTACGAGAATAAACCCGGAAGTCATCAATGAACACAATGACAAAAGAATCAAGGTAAGGCTGAAACACGCTGTTCATCAATTGCATGAATGCAACTGGGGCATTTGTCAGCCCAAATGACATAACCAAGAACTCATAATGACCATATCTGGTCCTGAAAGAAGTCTTCGGAATGTCAGAATCCCGAATCTTCAACTGATAATACCCTGATCTCAAGTCAATCTTGGAAAATACTCTAGCTCCCTGAAGCTGGTCAAACAAATCATCAGTGAGGGGCAAGGGGTACCGATTCTTCACTGTAACTCTGTTCAGCTGTCGATAATCAATACACATATGCATGGACCCATCCCTCTTCTTCACGAAGAACACCGGTGCACCCCAAGGTGACACACTAGGCCGAATGAACCCCTTATCCAGGAGTTCCTGAAGCTGCTCCTTCAATTCCTTTAGCTCCGCTGGTTCCATACGATAAGGTGGGATAGAAATAGGCTGGGTGCCTGACACCAAGTCAATACCAAAATCAATATCCCTGTCAGGTGGCATGCCTGGCAGGTCTGCAGGAAACACATCCGGAAAGTCACGGACCACAGGAACTGAATCAATAGCGGGAGTCTCACCACCAACATCCTTCACAAAGGCCAAATAAGATAAACACCCTTTCTCAACCATGCGCTGAGCCTTCAGGTAGGAAATCACCCTGCTAGGCATATACTCGGAAGAACCTCTCCACTCAACCCTCGGATACCCTGGCATAGCTAAGGTCACGGTCTTAGCGTGACAATCAAGAATCGCATGGCACGGAGATAACCAATACATGCCCAATATCACATCAAAATCGACCATGTTGAGTAACAGTAGGTCCACTCGGGTCTCCAGACCCCCAATAGATATCATGCACGACCGAACACACGGAAATACCATCGCACCTGCGCTCCTAGAGGGACTATCAATTCTTCGCACCTGCGGCCAAATCCTCACAGGTGCGGTCACACCAGATGACAGCAAATTCTAGCCTTCTTCAAATTCTCAACTAGATCCGTTAACCACCCGAGGCCCCCAGAACTCCGTTCAATTATACCAACCTATTCCAAAACATAATGCGGACTTGCTCGAGGCCTCAAATCACATCAAACAACATCAAAACCATGAATCGCACCCAAATCCCAACTTTATGAACTTAGATATTTCCAACTTCTACATCCGATGCCGAAACCTATTAAATCACGTCCGATTGACCTCAAATTCTGCACACAAGTCATATTCGACATTACGGACATACTCCAACTTCCGGAATCGCATTCCAACCTCGATATCAAAATTTCCACTTCCGGTCGGATTTCTCAAAAACCTTCAAATTTCTATCTTTAGCCAAATGACTTCAAAATGACCTACGGAGATCCAAATTCACTTCCGATCGCGCTCCCAACTCCAGAATCACCATACTGAGCTATTCCCAGACTCGGAATCATAAGCAGACATCAACATCACTGAAATTCACTTCAAGCCATACTTAGGAATTTCCTTCAAAAATGCCGACTTTCACATTATATGCCGAAATGCTCCCGGGTTATCCAAAACCCGATCCAGACATACGCCCAAGACCGAAATCATCATACGAACCTACTGGAATCTTCAAATCCTGATTTGGAGTTCGTTTACTCAAAATTCCAATCTTAGTTGATTCTTCCAACTTAAGGCTTCTAAAATGAGAATTTTCTTTCCAAATCAACTCTAAACTTTTCGAAATTCAATTCTGACCACACCTACAACTCATAATATCTGAAATGGAGCTGCTCACGGTCTCAAACCGTTGAACGATGCGCTAGAGCTCAAAACGACCGGTCGGGTCATTACATATTGATTGGCAATTTCAAGAACTCAATAATCGCTTTGATGAGGTGACAACTGATTTGATTCTTGGAGTTGCTTGCTTGAATCCAACAAACTCTTTTTCCAATTTTTACATTGAAAATATATTGAGATTAGCTGAGTTATATCTTGATGATTTTGATAAATATTGTACGGTCGACCTTCACTTTCAGCTTCATAATTACACTATTGATGTCCAAAATCATGATAAAAGTTTTTCTGGTCTTAGGGGACTTGGTAATGTTTTCATATAATTAGTGGAGACAAAGAAGCATGGGACTTATCCTTTTGTTTTTCAACTTGTGAAATTTGCTTTGCTTTTGCTAGTTGCTACTGCTACAGTTGAGAGAGCTTTTTCGGCAATGAAGCTGATTAAGCTAGTTGCTACTGCTACAGTTGAGAGAGCTCTTCTAATGCCTTTTTTCTTGCAGCGAAAACATTCAACATCATGTACTGACTGCAAGATCAAATTTTTAGAAATCTCTCTACCAAGCTTGGACCCCTACTTCTCAAGTTCTTCGGTAAGATCAATCACAAGATTGACATTGGGTCCAACTGGAGAGTTTTCAATGTCCAACTGTGCATCAACCATCTTTTTAAGATATTCAATGATTGTAGTTAGATCCATATTTTGATGTTTCCTCTAGAGTTCATAACTCATAGAAGCGAGAATGATGCGTTTAATAGTATGACATTCTTCCAAGTATTTCTGATAAACCTTGGTGCCTTCAACATCAATATCTAGTGGGACTATCTTTTCAGGCTTATCGATCACATCAATGAGCTTTTCATGCATGAGAATAATTTTTAAATTTCTATACCAGTCATCAAAATTTGGTCTTACCAAATTGTTGATCTCAAGTATTTTACACAGTGATATAACAAACATATTGAGAATTCTAAAATATGAAAAAAATAAAAAAAGGCAAAAATATAAGAACATATTTACATATATAATAAAGACATGAACTTTTATCTAAATAATATTTTCACTAATTATTTTAAACCATTTACCCTCATTATAGTTTAACAAATCTTTATTTCTGTTAGTGGAGTAAAGGAATCCTTCAACAATATGTAGAACCCCTTGGAAGTCAAGTCGTTTCTCACGTAGATTTTAAAGGTAGGTACTCTTACCATTTGTAACCCCATACAATTTCCTTAAATAACTCTATGTCAAATAGTCCCATGGTAGTCAGGTGGATCTACTGCGTAGTTGAGTTCAACCATCATGATATCAAAGAACTTATTAAATTTTACACACCGCAGGTAGTCTAGGTGTCGAATGTAAATATAAATAATTCTTTCAATCCACGCATCTAATGCAATAAATAATTTCAGCATATTCTCGAACATTAAGTCTCCCGGTTGTCAAGCCGTTCCTTATACACAAGAAATAAATAAAATTATTTATTTTGATGGATAACTTTACACTAAAATATATTATATTTTATTATTTAAGAACTCAAATTTTAGTAAGAGGAAATTATTATTAACAAGATTTTAATAACATGATGATCAAATCTTTTATAGCACATGAATTTAGTTCAAGTTTTCTACATTCTTAGTCCTAAATTAACTTACATCATATGTAATAAATAATTCAAAACTATGTAATGAACAAGCATGTGACATAAAAACGAGATTCAACATTCTTCTAACATGTTTATCTTATACATATGTGATGACCCGATAGGCTATCTCGTGTTTTGAAACCTAATTTTGTGATCCTAAATCTTAAAAATCATGTTTTAGCCTTTCTCGATTTACGTGCGCAGTCCGAACATTTTTTCAGAAAGCTTTCTATTGAAAACTGATAAAACAAATAAGAAATTTTGCCTACAAACTTTATTTGGATTGACTTCGGTCAATATTTTTGGTAAACAGATTCGGATTCGTATTTTGACGGCCTCGGTGGGTTCATATCGTGATTGGGACTTGGGTGTGTGCCCGGAATCGAAATCGAAAGTCCCTAGCCCGAGATATCGGACTTTGTCAAAATTTGATAGTTAAAGGCTAAATGAATTGGAAATGCTTGACAAAAGTTTGACTTTTTGGATAACGAGTCCGTATTTTGGTTCCAGAATCTGGTATAGGTCCAATACCATATTTATGACTTATTTGTGAAATTTGGTGAGAAATGGAGTTGGTTTAACGTGACTTGGACGTCCGGTTGTGAAAATAAAAATTTCAAAGCTTCACTCTGAAATATCAAATCTCTGAAGCAATCCACCTGGTCTCTGGTGCTCATACTTGACCTGGTAACAGTTGAGACACCGAGCCACAAACTCCACAATATCTTTCTTTATCCTCCTCCACCAATAATGCTGCCTCAAATCCTGATACATCTTTGCGGCACCCCGATGGATGGAATACCGCGAACTATGAGCCTTTGCTAGAATCAAATCTCGAAGCCCATCTACATTGGGCACGCAAAATCCGGCCCTGCATCCTCATGACCCCATCATCACCAATAACTGTCACACCTCCTTTTTTATACGCCCAAAAGGGGGTACGGGAGTTTTTCCACTTAAAGTGACATTATTCGAAATGGGAATATTTTCTTTTTATTAGAGTCGCCNAGGCTAAATAGCATAGTTGAATCATATGATATACCATACATTTTATACGCATAAAAATATATTTGTTAAGTGTTTAATGGAGTTTATTTCATGTATGGATGAAGTGGAGATGAAATGGAGCTAAAATGATGCAACTATGTCGGAAGATACGTGAAAGGAGACACCCGGGCGATAGCCGGATGACAAAACCAAACAACTTGGCCCTGCCTGGCGTTAGCCAGGCGTTAGGGCTGAAACGCCAGCGTCTCCAGTCCGTTAAAAAATCGAGTTTTGACGAAATTAAGTGCTTTTCCATTGAAATAAGGGTCTCCTATACGTTAAAGGTTGATCCTAGGCTTATGAATAAACTCCACAACTAAAATATTTCAATCGTACTACGTTTATGTACACAATTTTAGCTTGCTAAAAACTCATGTCACGCGTACGTGTACATAATTAATAGCACTTAATTACTTAAGAAAAACTCCAAAGCCGCGCGAACGCGTACTTCATTAGAGGTGCATAGTTTAGTTATTTGGATCAACGAATTATTTTGCATGAAAAAACCAGTAGCCACTCACTTAACGACTAGTATCTCCCGGGATTATTTTGATTGAAACACTACTCAATACTTACACGCTAAATGCTGATACTAATCAACACAGAGCCTAATATTAAGCATATGAACAATTGCATAACAGAAATACATGTACCAAAGAATCAAAAAATAGACATATAGCAACAATGCATCCTAAAGTTTGATGACAATTAACGGAGACAACTTCTTAAGTATCGAGAAAACGATTAAAGAGTTATGAAAAACTAACCTTATATAGAAGGATTCAAATTGAACTTACAGCAACTTAAGGATTAAAGCTTTTGACCGAAAGATTCGCCAAAAACGGCCACGGAGGGAACCTTGTCGGCAACCTCGGAAATGACCAGCAGCTACTGGTTCTCTCGCCTTT
>MDKJ01323467.1:0-26426 GCA_005239525.1 Nicotiana knightiana
ATTGGCCTTTTCCTCAGTACGGAGTGACTACGGTCACCAATGATTATGTACATTCCGGGATGGGCTTTTCCTTGGGCCCGAGAGCCATATACGATACTGAGTGGACTGTTGTGTGAGGGTTTGAGCACTATGTGCATATCCACACTGGTTTCATACATATATTTTATGATGGCATGTAGAGTATAGTGGCATACTTGGCATATTTTCATTCTGATAAACTGTTAGCATGTCTAATTTCTGTATATTGTTTATTGTAAATTCTGAGGTTTTGTCCGTCACTACTTCTCAGCCCATAGTTTGGGTTCGTTACTTCTGAGTTGGTGTACTCACGTAATCCCCTGCACCTTGTGTGCAGATCTAGGTACACCGGGATCCGGTAGTGGATATTGAGCAGCTGTCAGAGTTTCATTGGAGTTGTCAAGGTAGCAGCTGGCGATCGCGACCTTGTCTTCTCTTCCTTATTCCACCTGTTGCACTTATTTTGAGACTGTGTTGTCTATTTCTTCATTCTTTATTTTTTTATATATAGCAGCTCATGACTGGGTGACACCAGATCCGGGGTTGGAGGTTTTAAATTTAGTTTTTCAAATATTGTTTTTAAACTTTAGATTCTTAGTATTATCAATAAATTCGTTTAAAATTGTATTTTTACTGGAAATTGAATTCAGCTTAGTTAAAAAGGGCGGATTTCCTGGTTCCACGACAGGCGCCATCACGACTCCGAAATTGGGTCGTGACACACTTACCTCGAATTCCACAACCAAACTCAAGCCTCGATTACCGCTTTCCCTTTAGAATTTTCCTCCAATTCAATTGTATCTAGACATAATTAGCTTAATAATATCAATAATGCTAAATAATTCAACCCCAATGCTTAATTATGAATTTTCTATCATTCTTCCCAAATAGTCAAAAATCGACCTCGGACCCTCTTGGTCAAAACACGAGGTTCGAACCAAAACCCGATCACCCATTCACCCACGAGCCCGAATATGTAATTAGTTTCGGAATCCGACCACAAAATGAGGTTTAAATTCCAATTATTCAAAAATCCCTAACTCTACCCAAATCCCTAATTTTCGACCCTTAAAACCCTAGGATTCTTGATGATAATTGATGAAAAACATTAGAAAGTTGAAGGAAATTAGTTAATGGACACTTACCTATGATTTGGAAAGAAAATCTCTTGAGAAAATCGTCCTAGGTCTTCTATTTTTGTGAAAAGTTGAAGAAGAAACGGCTGAAGTTATAATTTAAAAACACTCACTGCCCAACCTTCGCACCTGCGGTGCTTGGGTCGCACCTCGCTTATGCAGGTGTGGTAAAACGGTCGCACCTGCGAAAATGGACAAGGCCACTGAGGGCCGCACCTGCGGAGGAGGATCCGCTTCTGCGGAGAAAGGGTCTGCATCTGCGAGGGGACCGCTCCTGCGAACTAAGGATGCACGCCTGCGGTCTCGCACCTGCGGCTCTAGGTTTGCAGGTGTGGGCACCACCAGAACTGGTGCACCAGCAGTGATTTTCCAAGTTCAAACACCCCGAAACCTACCTGAAACTCACCCGATCCCTCGGGGATCCAAACCAAACATGTACACAACCTCAAAAATATCCTACAGACTTACTCGTGCGATCAAATCGCCAAAATAACATCTTAAACAACGAATTTAGCATAGAAATCGAAGAAAAATCTCAAAACTTCCAAAGTTTAAAATCTCACAACTAAAGGTCTGAATCATGTCAAATGACCTCCATTTCTTACCAAATTTTACAGACACAACTCAAATATCATTTTGAACCTGTACAGGGCTCCGGAACCAAAATACGGGCCCGATACTATCAATTTCAAATATAATCAAATTTCCAAAAACTCTTATATTTTCAGTAAAATAATTTCTTTCAAAAATTCATTTCTCGTTCATTTCTCGGCTTGGGACCTCGGAATTCGATTTCGGGCATACGCCCAAGTCCCATATTTTCCTACGGACTCCCCAGGACCGTCAAATCACCGGTCCGGGTCCGTTTATCCAAAATATTGACCGAAGTCAACTTAAATTCATTTTTAAAGTTTAAATTAGCATTTTCCTCAGTTTTTCACATAAAAGCTTCCCGGATATACGCCCGGGATGTGCATGCAAAATGAGGTGAGATAAAAGGAGGTTTTCAAGGCCTCGGAACACAGTTTCGACTTCTAAAATAGGAGATGACCTTTTGGGTCATCATATTCTCTACCTCTAATACAAACGTTCGTCCTCGAACGAACATAGAAGAGTACCTGAATCGGGGAGAAGGTGGGGATATCGGCTCCGCATATCGGACTCGAACTCCCAGGTAGCTGCCTCGGCAGGCTGATCTCCCCACTGAACACGAACTGAAGGATAACTCTTCGATATTAACTGACGGACCTGCCAGTATAGAATAGCTACCGGTTCCTCCTCATAGGTCAAGTCCTTGTCCAACTGGACACTGCTAAAGTCTAAAACATGGGCTGGATCGTCGTGGTACTTCCGAAGCATAGACACATGAAGCACTGGATGCACATATAATAAATTCACTGGCAACGCAAGTCTGTAAGCCACCTCTCCTGATAAATTCAGTGGCAACGCAAGTCTGTAAGCCACCTCTCCCACTCTATCAAGGATATCAAAAGGAACGATGTACCTAGGGCTTAGTTTTCCCTTCTTCCCAAATCTCATCACGCCCTTCATGGGCGACACTCGAAGCAACACCCGCTCTCCGACCATGAATGCCACATCACAAACTCTGCGGTCGGCATAACTCTTCTGCCCGGGCTGAGCTGTACGAAGTCTATCCTGAATGATCTTAACCTTATCCAAGGCATACTACAATAAGTTTGTACCCAAAAACCGAGCCTCTCCCGGCTCAAACCACCCAATCGGTGACCGACACCGCCTACCATATAATGCCTCATGAGGAGCCATCTGAATGCTCGATTGATAGCTGTTGTTGTAGGCAAACTCAGCTAATGGAAAGAATTGATCCCAAGAACCTCCAAAGTCAATGACACAGGATCGTAGCATATCCTCCAAAATCTGATTAGTATGCTCGGACTGTCCGTCCGTCTGAGGATGAAATGATGTGCTCAACTCAACCCTCGTGCCCAACTCACGCTGAACTAACCTCAAGAAATGCGAGGTAAACTGCGTACCTCGGTCAGAAATAATAGACACGGGCACACCATGAAGACGAACAATCTCCCTAATATAGATCTCTTCCAATCTCTCCGAAGAGTATGAAACTGCCACAGGACTTGACTTCCTACTCAAAGCATCGGCCACCACATTGGCCTTCTCCGGATAATATAAGATGGTGATGTCATAGTCTTTCAACAGCTCCAACCATCTCCTCTACCTCAAATTTAGCTCCTTCTGCTTGAACAAATATTGCAAACTCTTGTGATCTGTGAACACCTCACATGACACACCATATAGATAATGCCTCCAAATATTCAACGCGTGAACAATGGCTGCTAGCTCCAAATCATGAACTGGATAATTCTTCTCGTGGATCTTCAACTGACGTGAAGCATATGCAATAACCTTGCCATCCTACATCAACACTACACCAAGTCCAACCCGAGATGCATCCCAATATACATTATATGGCCCTGAACCTTTGGGAAAAACCAACACCGGCGTCGTAGTCAAGGCTGTCTTGAGCTTCTGGAAGCTCGCCTCACACTCCTCTGACCACCTGAACTGGGCACCCTTCTGAGCCAACCTGGTCATCGGGACTACAATAGACGAAAATCCCTTCACAAACCGACGGTAATAGCCCGCCAAACCCAAGAAACTCCAGATCTCTGTAGCTGATGTGGGTCTAGACCAATCCTTGATCGCTGAAATCTTCTTGGGATCCACCTGAATACCCTCCGCTGATACAACATGACCCAGTAATGCAACTGAACTCAACCAAAACTCACATTTCGAAAACTTGGCATATAACTGATTGTCCTTTAGAGTCTGGAGAACGACTCGAAGGTGCTGCTCATGCTCCTCCCGGCTGCGGGAATAAATCAGAATATCATCAATAAAGACAATCACGGAAGAATCCAAATAAGGCTTGAACGCTCAGTTCATCAAATCCATAAAAGAAGCTGGGGCATTTGTCAACCCGAATGACATCATTAAGAACTCATAATGCCTGTACCAAGTGCGCAAAGCTGTCTTAGGGACATCGGATGCCCTAATCCTCAACTGGTGGTAGCCATATCTCAAATAAATCTTCAAAAATACCTTGGCACCCTGAAGCTGATCAAATAAATCATCAATCCTCGACAATGGATACTTGTTCTTGATGGTAACCTTGTTCAATTGCCGATAATCTATGCACATCCTCATCGATCCGTCCTTCTTAACAAACAACACCGACGCACCCCAAGGCGAGACACTAGGCCTAATGAAGCCTTTATCAAGCAAATCCTGCAACTGTTCTTTCAACTCTTTCAACCCTGGCGGGACCATACGATATGGCGGAATAGAAATGGGCTGAGTGCCCGGAGCCAAATCAATGCAAAAGTCAATATCCCTATCGAGTGGAATACCCGGCAGGTCTGCAGGAAACACCTCCGGAAACTCACGGACAATGGGCACAGACTCCATAGAAGGAACCTCGGCACTAGAATCACGAACATAGGCCAAATAGGCCAAACACCCCTTCCCGACCATACGCCGAGCCTTCATATATGAGATAACCCTGCTGGAAGAATGAACATGAGTCCCTTTCCACTCCAGGAGAGGCAACCCCGGCAATGCTAAGGTCACGGTCTTGGCATGACAGTCCAGTATGACATGATAAGGCGACAACCAATCCATCCCCAAAATAACATCAAAATCTACCATATCAAGGAGTAGCAAAATCTACACTAGTCTCAAGACCACCAATAACCACTACACACGAATGGTAGACACGATCTACCATAATAGAATCACCCACCGGTGTAGACATATATACATGAGTACTCTGAGAACCACGAGGCATAACCAAATAAGGAGCAAAATAAGATGACACATAGGAATATGTGGACCCTGGATCAAATAAACTGAAGCATCCCTGCTGCAAACTGAAACCATACTTGTGATAACCGCATCGGAGGCCTCAGCCTTAGGTCTAGCTGGAATAGCATAACATCGGGGCTGAGCCCCACCAATCTGAACTACATCCCTTGGATAGCCTCCTGTTGGCTGACCTCTACCCCTAGTAGCCTGGCCTCCACCTCTAACTGCCTGACCTCCACCTCTAACACCTCGACCCCCACCTCTGGCTGAGTGAGCGGGTGGTGGAGCACCTGGTGCGGAAACCATAGCACGAGAACCCTGGTGATGAGAACTACTCGAGGCTCGAGGGAAAAATCTAGCAATGTGCCCCGGACCACCAAAAGTATAACAAGATCTCACATGTTGAGTCTGCTGGCTCTGAAACTGTCCCTGACGACCTGAGTAACCACTCTGAAAACTCTGGAGCGGCGGTGCACTGATATGAGCTGGTGGTGCATTATAGGGCAACTAATCAGAATTTTGCGTATGAGAACCACGGCCACCTGGAGCACTACGAGAAACCTGAAGTGCTGAATGAAACGGCCTAGGATAATGGCCCCTACCAAAAGAATCCCTGCCTCTAGATAAGGCACCACTGAATCTGCCAAAATGACGGGGCCTCTTGTCAGACCCCTGACCATTCCCCTGTGATAGAACCATCTCAACTCGTCTAGCCACATTCGCTACATCCTGGAAGGAAATATCACACCCTGTCTCCTTCGCCATCTGCAATCTAATCGGCTGAGCTAGTCCCTTAATAAATCTCCTCACCCTCTCTCGGTCTGTGGGAAGTATCATAATAGCATGATGGGCCAAGGTAATGAATCTGGTCTCATACTGAGTGACGGTCATAGAACCCTGCTGGAGACGCTCAAACTGCCTCCGATAATCCTCTCTCTGAGTGATATGGAGAAACTTCTCCAGAAACAGATCAGAGAACTGGGCCCAAGTCAAAGGAGGTGATCCCGCTAATCTAGCCAAACAATAATCTCTCCACCAGGTCTTGGCGGGACCTGACAGACGAAAAGTAGCAAAGTAGACCCTGTTGGTCGCCACTATCCCCATGTTCCGTAGAACCTCATGACAGCTATCCAAATAGTTCTGGGGATCCTCTGAAGATGCACCACTATAAGTAGTAGGAAAAAGCTTGGTGAACCTATCCAACCTCCACAAAGCATCAACAGAGATAGCTGCTCCATCACCGGTCTGAGCCACAACACCTGGCTGAACTCCCCCAGCTGTCTGAGCTGCTGGGGTCTGAAAATGAGAAGCCATATGCTCCGGAGTGCGAGTAGCGGGAGTCTGGGCTCCTCCCCCAACCTGAGAGATGCCTGATGCTGCAGGAAGCAAACCTTCCTGAGTGACACTCTCTATGAGGCCCACTAGACGGACCAGAGCATCCTGAAGTACTGAGGTAGCAATGAACCCCTCGGGAACCTGAGTTGGCCCTACCGGAGCTGTCTGGGCAGGAACCTCATCAACAAACTCCACCTGAGGTTCCGCCACTGGGGCTGCTGCTCTAGGCTGAGCTATGCCCCTTCCTCGGCCCCTAGCACGGCCTCAGCCTCGTTCTCTGCCCCTTGCGAGGGATGCCACTAGGGGCTCAGGATGCTGATCAGTGGATGAAGAAACACGTGTTCTCGGAATCTGCGAGAGAATAGAGTAGAAATTTAGTTAGCATTGAGAATTCAGATCGCACGACAGAGAAGAATAGATGTGAAGTCATTCCTAACTCTCTAGCCTCTGGGGGATAAGCACAGACGTCTCCGTACCGATCCCTCATACTCTACTAAGCTTATCTGTGAATTGTGAGGCCTAAGAAACCTAGTGTTGTGATACCAACTAGTCACAGATAAGCTTAGTAGAGTATGAGGGATCGGTACGGATAACCTAGTGTTGTGATACCGACTAGTCACGATCCGAATTTCCCTCCGTCGAGACCGTTATGGTGCCTAACATTGAACCCGCTAGACAAGCCAACGTTACTGATTAATTACCTTATTCCTTTATCATTAACAGTTTACCGGACTTCATAATAAAATCACGGAATTTAAAATAGGAGATAACATGATTCAACAGTTTGATACAATACTAATACGAAATCCAGAACCAAAGTACTCCCAAAACAAGTGTCACAATCTCACGGACTGTCTATGAATACTACAAATAGGAGTCAGAACAAAATAGATACATCTGTCTTAGGATAAAGAAGAGCATAATATAAAGGAAGTAGGAGGGGACGCCAAGGCTTGCAGACGTCTGCAGAACTACCTCTGAATCTCCGTTGGACTGAAGGCAGCAACCCTGATCTAAGGTCCGAAGGGTCCAGTACCGGTATCTATACAAAGGTGTAGAGTATAGTATCAGTACAACCGACCCCATGTACTGAGTAAGTGCCGGGCCTAACCTCGGCGAAGTAGTGACGAGGCTAGAACACGACAATCAAATCAACTTGTGTAGTTTAATAGTATACGGAGAAAATAATAACAATGAGAAATAAGCAGCTAAGCATAAAGGAAAGGGGAACATGTCGAGGGGAGGAAATATCAAATAATGGAAATAACGAGATAAAGCAAAAATAAGATATCAGTTTAAGCAACATGAATAGTAACACAAAAGCAAGTACACGACATCACCCTTCGTGCTTTTACTCTCATCCTCACCAAATAATAAATAGAAATGCACGACATCACCCTTCGTGCTTTTACTCTCATCCTCTCAATAAATCAATAGAAATGACACGGCATCACCCTTCGTGCTTTTAATATCATAATATGGCACAGCATCACCCTTCGTGCTTTTACACTCTCTCACAATATCATACACGGAATCACCCTTCGTGCTTTACACTCTTCCTTACCCAAACAATATCAATAACATCAATCCGGCAAGGAAAAATCAACAGTATAAACAACAATAATAAAGCCATAACGTCCCAGCAAGGGAGCCAATAGTAGAATCAATACCATCCCGGCAAGGGAAACAACTATAACAATCTCACTTAGTACATAACTTCACATAAAAAATTTCAACTGAAACCAATACTCAACACTGATCAATATCAAGGAATTTCCATCAACATAGATAGCTATAAAGTGAAACTCAAGTATTTCTTAGCGAAAAACCACATAAATCACAATATTCGACTCATGGGCATGCTTGACACTAACGTATAGGTACTCGTCACCTCACCTATACGTTGAATATGATACTAACACATAGAAAATATGACACAACACTTATTCCCTCAAGCTAAGGTTAAGCCAAACACTTACCTCGAATTCCACGACCAAACTCAAGCCTCGATAACCTCTTTCCCTTAAGAATTTTCCTCCAATTCAATTGTATCTAGACATAATTAGCTTAATAATATCAATAATACTAAATAATTAAACCACAATTCTTAATTATGAATTTTCTATCATTCTTTCCAAAAAGACAAAAATCGACCCCGGGCCCGCTTGGTCAAAACACGAGGTTCGGACCAAAACCCGATCACCCTTTCACCCACGAGCCCGAATATGTAATTAGTTTCGGAATCCGACCCCAAAACGAGGTCTAAATTCTAATTATTCAAAAAGACCTAACTCTACCCAAATGCCCAATTTTCTACCCTTAAATCCCTAGGATTCTTGATGATAATTGATGAAAAACATTAGAAATTTGAAGGAAATTAGTTAGTGGACACTTACCTATGAATTGAGAAGAAAATCTCTTGAGAAAATCGCCCTAGGTCTTCCATTTTTGTGAAAAGTTGAAGAAGAAACAGCTGAATTTCTAATTTAAAAACACTCACTTCCCGACCTTCGCACCTGCGGTGCTTGGGTCACACCTACGCTTACGCATGTGCGGAAAAATGGTCGCACCTGCGGAAATGGGCAAGGCCACTGAGGGCCGCACTTGCAGAGGAGTATCCGCTCCTGCGGAACCGCTTCTACGGAGAAAGGGCCCGCATCTGTGAGGGGACCGCACCTGCGAACTAAGGATGCGTGTCTGCGGTTTCGTACCTGCGGCCTTAGGCTCGCAGGTGCGGGCGCACCAGAACTGGTGCACCGACAGTGATTTTCCAAGTTCAAACACCCCGAAACCTACCCGAAACTCACCCGAGCCTTCGGGGCTCCAAACCAAACATCTACACAACCTCAAAAATATCCTACGGACGTACTCGTGTGATCAAATCACCAAATAACATCTTAAACAACAAATTTAGCATAGAAATCGAAGAAAAATCTCAAAACTTCCAAAGTTTCAAATCTCACAACTACGGGTCCGAATCACGTCAAATGACCTCCACTTTTTACCAAATTTTATAGACACAACTCAAATATCATTTTGAACTTGTACCGGGCTCCGGAACCAAAATACGGGCCCGATACTTTCAATTTCAAATATAATCAAATTTTCAAAAACTCTTATATTTGCAGTAAAACAATTTCTTTCAAAAATTCATTTCGCGGGCTTGGGACCTCGGAATTTGATTCCAAGCGTACGCCCAAGTAACATATTTTCCTATGGATCCTCCGGGACCGTCAAATCACGGGTTCGGGTCTGTTTACCCAAAATGTTGACCGAAGTCAACTTAAATTTAATTTTAAAGGCAAAATTAGCCTTTTTCTCAGTTTTTCACATAAAGGCTTCCCGAATATACGCCCGGGCTGCGGATGCAAAATGAGGTGAGATTAAAGGTCATTTTCAAGGTCTCAGAATACAATTTCGACTTCTACGACAGGAGATGACCTTTTGGGTCATCACAAATATGAATAGGTCCATGTAACTCAAGTCTAATAGAAAAAATCAAAAACTAGAAACATTGAATAATAGAAATAAATTAGAGATAGTGTGAGGATATTCATAAATCATAAGTTTAGAAAATAAAATAAATTAAATATACAAACTTAAAATTAGAAAGGGAAAGGCTAATTGAATTTGAAATTAGAAAGTTGTTAAAATTAAATATACAATACTTAAAAAATTAGCAAAGTTATGTTAAATTATCTAAAATTTACTATTAGAAATGAAAGGGAAAGGCTAATTGAATTTGAAATTAGAAAGTTGTTAAAACTATGATTAGAATGCTCAAACTATCGGTACTATCACGAAATTGAAGTTTTATTTATGAAAAAAAAAACTAAAATAAAAAATAAATTTCTAAAATAGGTAATTATACTAAGGAAAATTAAAAATTATTTGTACTAAATCTAAAAAGAAAGAAATTTTCATAAGAAATAAGCTGACACTGAAAATATTTCTACAATATTTAGATATAATGTGTTCAAAAAATTAAGAAAATATTTTTCTATGATTAATATCTGAATTGAATGTAGTGTAAGTTTGAAAGCATATCATAATTTTTTGAAATTGTGTTCCAATTTAGAAACTATAATTATAAGAAGTATTTGAAATTGAGATAAGATTTTTTTTATTTTGGAAAATATTACGGAAAGAAATAAAATGATAGTAAACATATTACTACAATACATATAATATGTTCAAACAATTAATAAATTATTTTTATAATATTAAAATAAAATTTTAAGAATATAAAATAACTTTCCAATATAGGTAATTTTATTAATGAAAATTAAAAACTAGATTTATATATTAAAGCTAAAAAAGAAATTTAACTGCATCTAAATAAAAAATAATTATAAGAGAACTCAATACATTTGGAACATAATCATCAAATAACTTATGTATTAATATTAGCCTACATCAATTTTAAAATTTAAAATAAAATATGATATTATTTTGGTTATAGATAAGAAATTAATGTAAAAGCTAATTAAAATTTATAGTAGGGAATAGAATGTATAAAAATAGAGATAGTGTGAGGATACTTATACATTAAATTAATTTAAAAATAAATAAATAAATAAAATTAAATTATATATAATAATATTACAATAAATTTAATTGATTAAAAAATTCTGAATGAGTGGATACAAGCATAAAAATATATCAAATTTCAAGAATAAAATATTTATATTTATTAAATACTATTAAAAGAATAATAAGCAAGCCATTAATTTAATTATGAAGCTAATAAAATATTATATGATAGTACAATAGTATTAAATAATAAATAATACAATAACTATAAGAAAAAAACAAAAGAAAAAATAATTATGTACAAATAATGTGATGAATAAGACGTATTTAACTTTTAGATAAAAACAAAGTGATAGTAAAAAGTTTGTCTATTGTGCTTGTAACGACCCGATCGGTCGTTTTGAGATCTAGTGCGTCGTTCAGTGGTTTGAAGTCGTGAGCAGCTCCATTTCAGGTATTATGACTTGTAGGTGTGGTCGGAATTGAATTTCGGGAAGTTTAAAGTTGATTTGGAAAGAAAATTCTCATTTCAGAAGCCTTAAGTTGGAAGAATCAACTAAGATTGGAATCTGGAGTAAACGACCTCCGAATCAGGATTTGAAGGTTCCTGTAGGTTCGTATGATGATTTCAGACATGGGCGTATGTCCAGATCGGGTTTTGGATAACCTGGCAGCGTTTCGATGCATATTGTGGAAGTTAGCATTTTAGAAGAATTTCATAGATTTGGGCTTGAAGCGCATTTCAGTGATGTTGATGTCCGTTTGGGATTCTGAGTCTGGGAATAGCTTCGTATTGTGATTCTAGAGTTAGGAGCGCGATCGGAAGTGAATTTGGATGTCCGTAGGTTATTTTGGAGTCATTTGGCTAAAGATAGAAATTTGAAGGTTTTTGAGAAATTCGACCGGAAGTGGAAGTTTTGATATTGAGGTCGGAATGCGATTCCGGAAGTTGGAGCAGGTCCGTAATGTCAAATATGACTTGTGTGGAAAATTTGGGGTCAATCGGACGTGATTTGATAGGTTTCGGCATCAGATGTAGAAGTTGGAAATTTCTAATTTCATAAAGTTGAAATTTTGGTGCGATTTGTGGTTTCGATGTTGTTTGATGTGATTTGAGGCCTCGAGCAAGTCCGAATTATGTTTTGGAACAGGTTGGTATAATTGGACGGGGTCCCGGGTGCCTGGGTGGATTCTGGGTGGTTAACGGATCAATAATTGAAGTTGAAGAAAGCTGAAGGTTGCTGTCATCTGGTGTGACCGCACCTGCGAGGATTTGGCCGCAGGTGCGGCTAAGGGCGCCGCAGGTGCGAAATTAGGCTGGATCCAAGGAGGCCGCAGGTGCGGGAGATTTGGGCGCACCTGCGGAAGCGCATGTGCGACAAGGGGACCGCAGGTGCAGAAATAGGCCTAGGCAGATTGTTTTTCATTTAGAATTTGGGCCTTTCTCCATCTATATGCTATGGGCGATTTTGAGGAGCTTCAAGGAGAGGATTTCGTTAAGGATCGCAAGGTAAGTAATTTCTTCACGTTTTTCAATTAAATACAAGATTGTTACATAGATTTGGTATGGGAAATTGAGGAAAATTTGGGAATGTTGAAGGAAACCTAGAAATTTGGTAAATTGGAATTTAGCCACGAATTGAGCATGAATATTTGAGTTAATATTATAATTGAACTAGTAAAGCTATAGGTTGAATGTATCTTCGAGAAATTTCGGATTCCGGGCGCGTGGGCCCGAGGACATTTTGGTCATTTCACTGAGCGGAGTTGGGGCATCATATAATTTGGAATTGTTGCAAATATTAGAGTATATTTTCATTGGTTTATCGTTGTTTGGATAGTTTCGGAGCGTTGTGCGACGTATGGAGTCATCGGAAGGGCTTGGAGGCCGGTTATGGAATTTCGGGTCGAGGTAAGTCTCCTTTCTAACTTTGTGAGTGGGGATTGTCCCCCTAGGTGAACTAATCAAGTATGAGGTACTATCTGCGGGGGCTACGTACGCACGAGCTGATGGGAGTCCGTGCGTAGCTACTATTATGCCATGTCCGGGTAGCCTAGGACCAACTAGCATGCCTTACCTGTTGTACCTGTTATCTTGTCTGTAGTATTAGACTGCTAATATAATCGAAAATGGTAATTGAATGACTAAGAAAGATTAGATTTTATTTTCTAAATCATCTAAAAAGAGAATTTGATTTCCTTCGCGGGCAATTGTATTTCCGGATAAAGTTGTATTATTAAACATTATAAAAACTTGGCAAGTGAATTTCAAAAATGATTTAAACACTATTTTATGGTTTCTAAAAGAGAAATCTGTCATTTATTTGAGTATTTGTTTTTCCGACGTATTCGGGGTGGACTGTTGATTGTGCCTAACTGCATGTGACCGCTTCGCAATTTACATTCTGCGAGTGGAGTGTTATTTCCCCCACTCTCATGGGAGCGGGCCGTACGCCACGACGAATTTAAAATGCACTTTTGGTACTGGACGTTCGATCCTCGGCAGTGCATAGACATGATTATTATACTGAGAGGTGCACTTATGGGACGGGTCGTTCGATCCTCGGCAGTGCATAGAGATGATTATTATATTGAGAGATGCACTTTTGGTACGGGCCGTTCAATCCTCGGCAGTGCATAGAGATGATTATTATATTGAGAGATGCACTTTTGGTACGGGTCGTTCGATCCTCGGCAGTGCACAAAGTTGATTATTATGACGGCTCAGGCCAGTTGTCCTTATCCCGTATGCGCATGCTAAATTGATAAAGGTTTTTCATGGATTTTTAAAAGTGACATGATATTTGAGGGAAAACAAAGAGGAAATTGTTTATTTAAAATATTTGGGGGGAAATGAGGAAGTGGTAACTGTTTGCTTAGTCCAGTATTTACTTGGATTTCAGTGTCTTATATATATTACTGCTTTACTACCTTTACCTGCCTACTGTGTTCATCTTATGATGTTAATTAATTTGCTGGCCCTTAGTGAGTGTCTAATTCGACCTCTCGTCGCTACCTCTCTGAGGTTAGGCGCGCGACTTACTGAGTACACGTTGTTTTTGTACTCATGCTACACTTGTTGTGCATTTTATTGCACATGTACTTTCATAGAAATGTGGAGGATTCGGAGACTTAGGCGAGCTACATCATCCGGAGGTGATCCGCAGCTGACAGAGTCTCCCTCGTACTGTATTTATTTTTATTTTAAATTTCCTTGTCCAGTTTGTATTTCGGACAGGCTTCGTGATGATTCTATAAATTCTTAGAAATTGCTCATGTACTTGTGACATTGGGTTCTGGGATGTGTTGGGATATATTTGTTAAAGTGTAATATTCAAACTATTGTTTTACTTGAAAGATTTTATTTAGCTAACATGTAATAAAGTGAAAGGAAATGATTTTTCATAAATGTTAAACAGGAATTTATTTTGACTAATTAATGATTGGCTTGCCTGACGATGGTGTCCGGCGCCATCACGACCTTAGGGATTTTGGGTCGTGACAACATGGTATCAGAGCACTAGGTATCAGAGCACTAGGTTTCCGTAGGTCTCACGAGTCATGAGCAAGTCTAGTAGAGTCTTGCGGATCAGCACAGAGACGTCTGTATTTATCTTCGAGAGGATACAGGGCTGTTAGGAGTACTTCCCTTCTTGATTCCTCATCGTGCGATTCGATTCCCTTAAGACTTATGCCTAAGTTTATTCCTAATCAATCTTACGCGTCGCGAAGCGCTTGCTATGAATCAGGAATTTGAGGAATTGAAATAGTGCTATAGATGTAAGTCGAGATGTTTCCATGTGTAATTGGTTGGGGGCTATTGTTATGGCCCTGCAGAAGAATAATATGTTGTTTCAACTCAGTAGTTGTGTTTCTAGGAGCCTTAAGGCTATGCTCAGGTAGTGATGATGCTTGCGATTGGTTATCGCGCGATGTCGATATGATGATAGAATGCTTACCCATATGTTAGGGGTGATGAATAGTTTGAGGATAAGCACAGAGACGTTTGTATTTATCTTCGAGAGGCTACAGGGCTGTTAGGAGTACTTCCCTTCTTGATTCCTCATCGTGCGATTCGATTCCCTTAAGAGTTAATCCTAGGTTTATTCCTACTCAATCTTACGCGTCGCGAAGCGCTTGCTATGAATCAGGAATTTGAGGAATTGAAATGGTGCTATAGATGTAAGTCGAGATGTTTCCATGTGTAATTGGTTGAGGGCTATTGTTATGGCCCTGCAGAAGAATAATATGTTGTTTCAACTCAGTAGTTGTGTTTCTAGGAGCCTTAAGGCTATGCTCAGGTAGTGATGATGCTTGCGATTGGTTATCGCGCGATGTCGATATGATGATAGAATGCTTACCCATATGTTGGGGGTGATGAATAGTTTGAGGATAAGCACAGAGACGTTTGTATTTATCTTCGAGAGGCTACAGGGCTGTTAGGAGTACTTCCCTTCTTGATTCCTCATCGTGCGATTCGATTCCCTTAAGACTTATGCCTAAGTTTATTCCTACTCAATCTTACGCATCGCGATGCGCTTTCTATGAATCAGGAATTTGAGGAATTGAAATGGTGCTACGGATGTAAGTCGAGATGTTTCCATGTGTAATTGTTTGGGGGCTGTTGTTATGGCCCTGCAGAAGAATAATATGTTGTTTCAACTCAGTAGTTGTGTTTCTAGGAGCCTTTAGGCTATGCTCAGGTAGTGATGATGCTTGCGATTGGTTATCGCGCGATGTCGATATGATGATAGAATGTTTACCCATATTGTTGGGGGTGATGAATAATTTGAGGGGAGGTCTTCTCAGAGTGTGATTTCGAGATTTCGGTATTTTAGTTCCGGCAGGGGGAAGGCATTTGGATTATGAATGACCGGTTGGGGTTGATAAAGTAGTAAGACTAGGTGTCTTCAAGTGAGGTGGGATATGCACCTGTGACGTGAAGTCGTCATCATTGATCGAATGGAATGTGTTAAGTTTGTCGGTGCTATGGTTTCTTCGATTGCGTGGGGTCAGAGTATTGAGGAGTAGTATTGAAGAATGTGGTTGGCAGAGACCGCGAGGTGTGGTGGTTCAGTACCGGATAAGTGTTAACAATGGAGGCAACTAGAGAAAGATGATCTTCGGAGAGCTTGAAGTCGTGGTGATCTGCTGGTTTGAGAGCTACAGAGAATGGTCCTGTAGTGAGGCTAGGCGGTGGTTCCACTTCCAGGAGGCCAGGTGTAAGAAGCGGAAGTCGAGCAGTCGCAAAGTGGGGGAGCGACAACATAGCTTGGAATTTGAAGATATTTTCGCGCATTTAATGGATGTCCATGAGGAGCGGACGGACTAGTAAAGTTGGTAAATGAAGCAGGGCGTAGGATGGGGTATTGAAGTCGTAGAGAGCGTGCATTTCAGCGTCGTTGGAAGGTGTCAGTTGGTGATCTCCACAGGTGGGTTATCTCATGTGAATAGGTTAGCGGTGGCATGGTTGGCAAGTCTCGGTAAGGGGTTCTAGTGGCCATTCGATAGAAGGCAGAATGTGTGAATGATGCTAGAGAGCTTGAGTATTTAGGGAGTGCTAGCAAGAGAATTTGGAAGAATTGGACTAATTGGTCGAGCAAGATCGTGTTATCAAAAGAGAAAGGATCTCGGCAGGGTTTAGAGTGGTGCAAGGAGTAGTTTCAGGCTAAGTGGGGGAGTCCCACCATCTACAGTTGGGTTGCAGGATTGTGTTATCATAGGGTTGCGGATTATCGGCATGTTGGCAAGTTATTACAGCTAAGGGAAAGGAGTAAAATGGTGATTGTGCGTGGAATTTGATGAAGGTATGAAAGAGTTGGCCCTGTTGGATCAGGGTTAGGCTTTGGAAGATTCATAATTTATGCTAAGGCATGGGCGAGTTGTAAGGATAGTGACTCAGTCACATACTTCAAGGGAAAGGGAGTTCATGTGATAGAAGAGCCTTGGAGTTGATTGTATGTGGGGCTAGCTAGAGTGGGTGACTCTCAATAGCGGTCCTAGTGAGTTCAAAAGTTAAGAACGCGATGTTTAAGGGTTTCAGGCAGCAGTATGATCAAGAATCGAGTCTTGCAGAGTAATTTATGAGAAAAGGGAGGATGGTTGGAGTGTTCTATGTTATTTTCCGCGTGCAGGATAGTATTGGAGGAGTGAAAGAAATAAACTCCGGATTGTAGAAAGATTATCAGGAGGGTAGGAGACGGGTTGCGGGATTTAGGCAGCATGTCTCGTGAGTCAAGGTCACTCGGGATGAGTGAGGTTGAGTTTGCTATGAGTTCAAGAATGTTGCTATTATTCCTGAAGCAATTCAAGATGATTAAAAGAATATAGATTGATTAGCCATGGTTGAAAAGGCACATTTTCGGCAGTGATCAGTTCCTTCGATGTGATTAAGTTATACATGTGGTTTGTGCCGGTGTGTTTGGGGCTCGTCGGCCGTCGTAATGGATTCCATTTGGGAGCATTTGAGTGCTATGACCTGTCAGGTGTAGGCGGATCCCGGAAGGGTTATAGTGGTATAGACTACTACTTAAGGATTTGACATGTTAGGTGCAGTAAGCAGTATGTAACTGGGAGTAAGAATCGAGATTGCGGTTTGGTGTTAATAAGGAAGTCATGAACTCGGAAGAGCAAGAAAAATAGATTCGAAAGTTCAGAGTAAGCTGGTGTTATCTTCAATGTCACCTGAGATTGATATTCGGTGGAAGAGGCCTTGTACCCTGGTCATGGGTTCTTGATGTGTCTTGTTGCCTTTTGTGGAAGGTCGTGGAAGCATGACCGCAAAAAGATTGTGTAAGCGTGACATGTATTCACTTGATGGACTGAAGATTTGGACTGAGTATAAAGAAGTGCAATGTTGTTTATTAGAGAAGTTATGCCTGAGGGGCGTTCAGTTCATTTGGTTGTGGATTGTGGGGTGTTTGTCCCGGATATGATGGTTGTTCTCGCGTATTATGAGATAAAGTGGGTTAATGTGGAACCAGGAAAAGCTATTAGCTTAGTTTGGTGCGAGCAAGGTAGACTCGATGTTTGTGGATAGATTTAAATATGATAACGGGCTCCGTACGAGCCAGGCATGTTCATTTCAGTAGAGCGCTTTTTCATGGAAAGGTATTAGAACAACAAATGTTGTTCCGTCCTCGTCAAATTCATGTCATAATATGATTGTGCCGTATGAGTTGTGAAATGGCTTGATAATTTCTTATGAGTTAAGATCTCCGCGTAGTGGTGATGTTATGTGAGCAGGATAGCTCTTAAGATCCAGAGTGTATATATATATATATCGCACCTCAGTCGTGCTTGGGCTTTTGCACTTATCAGTCTCCCTAGGATGGTACTATTCACTTAGCGTGCTTGTGATCGATATTCGGTAATGTGTAATAGTGAGCGATTCAGCTTCGTGTATATTTCCTTATGTGAGTTTTATGATGGAATCGGGTGGCACGCCGCCACGGGTATGTTATTTGGATCGGGTTGCACGCCGCAACAGTGTGATGATGAGAAGGGTTAATATATATTTATTTTTCTTATGTTTTACTTTATATTTTTTGAGAAAAGATCATATTAGTTGCGTGAGTTGAATAGTCCCTTTCCGAGTCATTTCTTATTTATCATGTTCGAGTTATGGACTATTGGCGCGATGTGGTATCAGGTGAGGTTGTTGGTCATGTTTAAGGTGATTTGTTGTCTAAGCAGTTTATACTGGGTGAGACGAGATTATCAGATCAAGGATTAGTGCGACAAGGTTATGTGAAGTGTACATTAGGGACAAATACCATTATTCAGGTTCATAATGAGGCGATGATTCTAGTCAAGATGAGATATTAAGTGATTTGTTAACTCTGCAGTTGGTTATGAATTTCTACACATCTCTTCCGTTGTGGTGGTATCGTCAGCATTATAGCAGGATGTATGTATATATATCATGAGGTGCATTGGGAGCATCAAATTCGTTGAATTTTGGCTATTTAGGTTCAGGGGGTGTCGTTGTGGTCAGATGATGAGTTATGCGGTACATGGTGCTGATTCGGCAAAAGTATGCAGTCATGTCCTGGTATATCGGGTAGTAGATGATACGGTGTTTATGTATTGGAACTAGGCCTGGCAGAGAATTTCAAGTGTTGGAACTAGGTTCTGAGCTTATTATATGGATAAAAGAAGAAATCTTCAAATTTGATCAACTAATGTGCTCAACTGGGTTGTGGTAGCACGGGCAGGTGCTCGAGGTGTTAAACAGTGATTCCAGATAACTCCAAAGCACTTCTTGGCACGTTCGAGGACGAACGTCGATTTAAGTGGGGGAGAATGTAACGACCTGACCGGTCGTTTTGAGCTCTAGTGCGTCGTTCAGCGGTTTGAAGTCGTGAGCAGCTCCATTTCAGGTATTATGACTTGTAGGTGTGGTCGGAATTGAATTTCGGGAAGTTTAGAGTTGATTTTCAAAGAAAATTCTCATATCAGAAGCCTTAAGTTGGAAGAATCAACTAAGATTGGAATCTTGAGAAAACGACCTCCGAATCAGGATTTGAAGGTTCCTGCAGGTTCGTATGATGATTTCGGACTTGGGCATATGTTCGGATCGGGTTTTGGATAAGCTGGAGCGTTTCGATGCATATTGTGGAAGTTAGCATTTTAGAAGAATTTCATATATTTGGGCTTGACGCGCATTTCAGTGATGTTGATGTCCGTTTGGGATTCCGAGTCTAGGAATAGCTTCGTATGGTGATTCTGGAGTTGGGAGCGCGATCGGAAGTGAATTTGGATGTTCGTAGGTTATTTGGCTAAAGATAGAAATTTGAAGGTTTTTGAGAAATCCGACCGGAAGTGAAAGTTTTAATATCGAGGTCGGAATGCGATTCCGGAAGTTGGAGCACGTCCGTAATGTCGAATATGACTTGTGTGCAAAATTTGGGGTCAATCGGATGTGATTTGATAGGTTTTGGCATCGGATGTAAAAGTTGGAATTTCTAAGTTCATAAAGTTGGGATTTGGGTGCGATTCGTAGTTTCGATGTTATTTGATGTGATTTGAGGCCTCGAACAAGTACGAATTATGTTTTGGAACAGGTTTGTATAACTGGACGGGGTCCCGGGGGCCTCGGGTGGATTCCGGGTAGTTAACGGATCAATATTTGAAGTTGAAGAAAGTTGAAGGTTGTTGTCATCTAGTGTGACCGCACCTGCGAGGATTTGGCCGCAGGTGCGGAGCCACAGGTGCGAAATTGGGTTGGAGCCAAAGAGGCCGCAGGTGCGGGAGATTTGGGTGCACCAGCGGAAGCGCGGGTGCGGAAATAGGCCTGGGCAGATTATTTTTAAGCGAGAATTTGGGCATTTCTCCATCTATTTTCATACGCTATGGGCGATTTTGAGGAGATTCAAGGAGAGGATTTCGTCAAGGATCGCAAGGTAAGTAATTTCTTCACGTTTTTGAATTAAATACAAGATTATTACATAAATTTGGTACGGGAAATTGAGGAAAATTTGGGAATGTTGAAGGAAACCTAGAAATTTGGTAAAATGGAATTTAGCCACGAATTGAGCATGAATATTTGAGTAAATTGTATAATTGAACTAGTAAAGCTATGGGTAGAATGTATCTTCGAGAAATTTCGGATTCCGGACGCGTGGGCCCGAGGGCATTTTGGTCATTTGTGCAACGTATGGAGTTATCGGAAGGGCTTGGAGGCCGGTTATGGAATTTCGGAGTGAGGTAAGTCTCCTTTCTAACTTCGTGAGGGGGAATTGTCCCCTTAGGTGAACTAATTAAGTATGTGTTACTATCTGTGGGGGTTACGTACGCACGAGGTGACAGGATTCCGTGCGTAGCTACTATTATGCCATGTCGGGGTAGCCTAGGACCCACTAGCATGCCTTACATGTTGTACCTGTGATCTTGTCTGTAGTATTAGACTGCTAATATCGAAAATGGTAATTGAATGACTAAGGAAGATTAGAGTTTATTTTCTAAATCATCTAAAAAGAGAATTTGATTTCTTTTGCGGGCAGTTGTATTTCCAGATAAGGTTGTATTATTAAGCATTATAAAAACTTGGCAAGTGAATTTCAAAATGGATTTAAACACTATTTTATGGTTTTTAAAAGAGAAATCTGTCATTTACTTGAGTATTTGTTTTCTCGACGTATTCAGGGTGGACTGTTGATTGTGCCTGACTGCATGTGACCGCTTCGCAATTTACATTCCGCGAGTGGAGTGTTATTTCCGCCACTCTCATGGGAGTGGGTCGTACGCCACGGCGGATTTAAAATGCACTTTTGGTACGGGCCGTTCGATCCTCGGCAGTGCATAGACATGATTATTATATTGAGAGGTGCACTTATGGGGCGGGCCGTTCGATCCTCGGCAGTGCATAGAGATGATTATTATATTGAGATATGCACTTTTGGTACGGGCCGTTCTATCCTCGGCAGTGCATAGATATGATTATTATATTGAGAAATGCACTTTTGGTACGGGCTGTTCGATCCTCGGCAGTGCATAGGCATGAGTATTTTATTGAGAGGTGCACTTTTGGTACGGGTCGTTCGATCCTCGGTAGTGCACAGAGTTGATTATTATGGCGGCTCAGGCCAGTTGTCCTTATCTCGTATGTGCATGCTAAATTGTTAAAGGTTTTCATGGATTTTTAAAAGTGACAAGATATTTGGGGGAAAACAAAGAAGAAATTATTTATTTAAAATATATGGGGGGAAATGAGGAAGTGGTAACTGTTTGTTTATTCCCAGTATTTACTTGGATTTCAGTGCCTTATATATATTGCTGCTTTACTACATTTACTTGCCTACCGTGTTCTTCTTATGCTGTTAATTAATTTGCTGGCCCTTAGTGAGTGTCTAATTCGACCTCTCGTCACTACCTCGCTGAGGTTAGGCAGACGACTTACTGAGTACACGTTATTTTTGTATTCATGCTACACTTGTTGTGTATTTTATTACACAAGTACTTTCATAGCAATGTGGAGGATTCAGAGACTTAGGCGAGCTGCATCATTCGGAGGCGATCCGCAGTTGACAGAGTCTCCCTCGTACTGTATTTATTTTTATTTTAAATTTCCTTGTCCAGTTTGTATTTCGGACAGACTTCGTGATGATTGTATAAATTCTTAGAAATTGCTCGTGTACTTGTGACACCGGGTTCTGGGATGTGTTTGGATATATTTGTTAAAGTGTAATATTCAAACTATTGTTTTACTTGACATATTTTATTTAGCTAACATATAATAAAGTGAAAGGAAATAATTTTTCATAAATGTTAAATAGGAATTTATTTTGACTAATTAATGATTGGCTTGCCTGACGATGGTGTCCAGCACCATCACGACCTTAGGGATTTTGGGTCGTGACAGTGCTCAAAATGCAAGACTAAAATCAAGGGGTTAGGTTGCTACAAATATAAAAAAAAATAGGTTATGCACTACGAGATTTGAACAATAATTTCATATCCTACTTCATAATTAATATCTATTGTTATATAATTTTTATCTGAGAGGTTTATATTTTAAAGTTATTTACACATAATTCAAACAACCTACGTCACAATCTAACATCATTTGTGTTTGCGCATCGCACGAGTACTAATACTATTATTATTAATACCAATAAACACAATTTATAATAGAAGTGACATAGGCATGAAGTGCTGCTGACACATTTTTAAAGAGACTGTAGATACTTACATTTGCATATTTCTGTTTTAAGGAAAATAAATAGCATTAGGTCCTTCTTTTGCGTCGCAATTTGTTTGGTAGAATAATCCAAATTTAATCCCTCTAGAAAAACTGCCCGCAGTTTTGAAAACCAGTTTAATTGAGTAAAGAATTTCCAATGGTTGAAAGTGAATGGTACAATTTAATTGTATTCAAAGTATTGATTTTGCACACAACCACAATATATGTGAAATCACCTAATTTAACATTTATCTATTTTACTATTGCAAGAATATGACATAAATAAATTTAATATTCCAAACTTAACATGTCAAATTTAATAATGTAAAATAGAAAGTACTTGTATTATTAATAAAATTTTAAATAGAAAAAGATATTTTACTTGGAAGATAAATGAGAGAGACAACAAGTAACAACAAACATTATTAGAGTAAGAAGTACTTTTTACTCTTTAACTAGAGATTTTAAATTTAAGTCTTAAATATAAAATCGGATGAATAAAATGGCCCGAATATGAATTTGATCCGACCCTAATGAGATTCGGACACCCAGTAGGGTGCCAAAAAATAAGACGGGAAATAGAAGGGGGGGGGGGGGGTTGTTGACTTATGACTAAGAAAATGAGTCGCTCTTTGAGCAGAGCAGTGACGTGTCGACTTGTTTGGCTAATTTTTTCTAATTCTAAAAGCATTCTTTTTTCAAAAAAAAAATATTTGCTTTTAAAGTTGTGTTTAACCAAGTTTTTGGAAGAAAAAAAAAAATTCTTTCAAGGAGAAGCAAAAATAATTTTAGAGAAGTAAAAAAAATAGATTTTCTTTCAAAATACTTTTTTGAAAAATATTTTTAAGAAAAATATATTTAGAAGTAATTTTTAAAAGCTTGACCAAACACTAATTAATAAAATTATAAATTATTTCTCACCAAAAATACTTTTGAAAAAAAATACTTACTAAAATTAATAAGGTATCCCGTAGCTTTTTTCCAGTTTGTAATTTGTCAATCATGACCTCAAGCTTATCACCATATGATGCTACATTTGTTTTATGATTTTAATTTTAAAATGGCAAAGTACAATATCTTATATTTGCAAAAATTGTTTGTTACGGAAATCTTTTATTGGGATTTATATGTGGCGTTTGGACATAAGAATTGTCAAATTCCAAAAAGAAAAAAAAAAAATGGAAAAAAAGAATCTCAAGTGAAAATAGTATTTGAAAATTAAAGATGTGTTTGGGCATGAATATTTTTTTGGGTTGTTTTTGAAATTTTGTGAGTAAAAATTTTGAAAAATAATTTTTTGAAGTTTTTTAAATTTTCAAAAAATTTCAATATATCTTTAAGTGAAAATAGAAATTTTATGGCCAAACACTGATTTCAAAAAAAAATAAAATTTTTCTTATGTCCAAACGGCCTCATAAACTCAAACATTTTTGAAAGTGTAAACTACACTTTACCCTCTTGACCTCTAAGCGGTCGTTTAGTTGGGAACAAATTAATCTAAAATTAATTATTTCAAGATTGTTATCCTATCATCCTATAGAGATAAAAAAAAATATTATAATATATTATCCCAATCAAACGTGGGATAAACTCATTTCAAATTTAGTCAAAGTATTCATCATCCTTCGTACCTCGTACCAAACAAGCCCTAAGAGTTAGGGAAAAAATGGGGGAAGTGCACGGTTAGCCACTAATAACACATATATTTACTTTTAAGTCACTGTTTAAAATGTCTTTAGCCACTGCTTTAATAAACTTTAACTGCCCGGACGAAAATTCCCTTCTACTCATGTCCTTACTTTTGAACTTAACTTCAGGACTTTATGACCACATGTCCTTAACTTTTGAACTTGTAACTCAAACTTCAGGACCAAGCGTCCTTAACTTTTGAACTTGTAAGTCAAAAGTTAAGGACCTATTGTCCTTAACTTTTGATGTTATAATTGTAAGTTAAGGACTGTCTGTCCTTAATTTTTGAACTTGTTAGTCTAAGTTCAGGACCAAGTGTCCTTAACTTTTGAACTTGTAAGTCTAAGTTCATAACCAAGTGTCCTTAATTTGAACTTGGAATTCAAAGTTAAGGACCAAGTATCCTTAACTTTTGAACTTGTAAGTCAAAGTTCAGGACCAAGTGTCCTTAACTTTTGAACTTGGAACTCAAAGTTAAGGACCAAGTGTCCTTAACTTTTCAACTTGACTTGAAGTTTAGGACCAATCTCCTTAACTTTTTAACTTGTAACTCAAAGTTAAGGACCAAGTGTCCTTAACTTTTGAACTTGGAACTCAAACTGCAGGGCCTATTGTCCTTAACTTTTGAACTTATAACTGTAAGTTCAGGACCTATTGTCCTTAACTTTTGAACCTGTAAGTTTAGGACCTATTGTCCTTAACTTTTAAGCTTGTTAGTCTAAGTTCAGGATCAAGTGTCCTTAACTTGTAAACTTGTAACTCAAAGTTCAGGATCAAGTGTCCTTAACTTTTGAACTTGGAACTCGAAGTTCAGGACTAAGTGTCCTAATTTCTTTTTTTACCTTTTAGAGTGTTTATTTTATGGTTTGTTTATAGAAAGGAAGTTCACCCAGTTGGTTAATTTACGAAATTTTCTTAGACTGAAGCTTATGAATGTCCAAGTGCAACTGATGATTTACATACGGCGGAAGTAGCGGAGGTTATAAGAAAAAAACATGTTTGCTAATACGTGAGAAAAGGTGGAATTTGTAAAGCTACTGCTTTATTCGAATTGGTAATGTACCAAATTGACTTGAAGTGTTTTTTTTATTTATACAAATATGTTATTGTATTGGCATTTGCAACAGAGCTTCCCAAAAGATAATGTTATTTTTTCTGGTTAAGAAAGTGAAAAAAGAACAAATAGAAGTAAGGAAAGCTGAAAATAGCGTATCTATTCAACATGTGATACCACTGTATTTCTGTTGGGGAAGAAAAGGGTAACAATCTCCTTTCATATTAATTTTAATAGACTAGTAACTACTTTTGCTCAGTATTAAAAATGTTGGATAAAAAGTAAATACCACTTTAAATAGTGGCTACCCCATATAATTTTTTCGGAAAAAATATCACATTCATCTTTTGAATGATAACGATAACTCTTTTAACTCAAAAAAGTCACCGAAAAAATATAAAAGGTCAAAACGATCTATTTTTTGGAGGAGATTTTTGTTGGACTTTAAGCATTGGGCTTAAAAGTCTAAGAGTGTGAATTGGAAAATGGTGGGAAATAAAATGGAGGGAAATGAAAATTTGAATCAAGTGAGCTTTTGTCATGAACTTTGTACCACATTGGTGAAAGACAACTACACTTGTGTGTATAAATATAGGATCACTTCTTAGAGCTCTTAAAAGGAGTTGAAGAGGATGTATCCTCGCGCCGTCGTCGTCGCTCGCTCGGCTTCGGCTTTGGATTTGGATTTGGATTTGTCAAATGATCGATCGATAAGATTATTTTTGGACAAAGTTTATTTAATTAATTATTTAATAATTAAATTAAATATCAGTTAGTTCATTAACGGAATTAACTAAAATCCAAAAACGCTGCCTTTGCTTGTTTTCCTTCCTGAACAGACACTTTTTTTTCCTGAACAGACATCACTGCCTTTGCTTGGACTTTAAGCATTGGGCTTAAAAGTCTAAGAGTGTGAATTGGGAAATGGTGGGAAATAAAATGGAGGGAAATAAAAATTTGAATCAAGTGAGCTTTTGTATAGGATCACTTCTCAGAGCTCTTAAAAGGAGTTGAAGAGGATGTATCCTCGCGACATCGTCGTCGCTCGCTCGACTCGGCTTCGGCTTCGGATTCGGATTCGGATTCGGATTTGTCAAATGATCGATCGATAAGATTA
>ML406507.1:0-37602 GCA_005239525.1 Nicotiana knightiana
AGAAGAACTAAGTCCTCTCAAGGTTAATAATATGACCTTGATCCCTTCTAGGGAATAAATTTAATAGAGTTTGGAGCATTTAACTTTTGTGTTAGATGTAGAGGTGGCAAAATTAAGCATTTACATTTTAGTAATCTGTTCAACTCATCCAAGTTTAAATGGATTCGGCTATGATTTGTTTGTTGACTTGATACAAGGAGTTATCTGAAAAGGAATTTTCAGAAATAGCTTAGACGTCAGCGGGGAAGAACTCCGAAAGAATTTCATCGGCTCCTCCTCTCTTGCCCTCTTGATGGTATCCAGTTGAAATGGTTGCTGGATTGCCCCTAATTCAAGCTCTAAGTCAAGCATACAGACCAAAGACCTCTGACTAAATCACTATTATTTAGTGGTTATTAATTTTTTATAGCTATTATATACATAATTATTTTCTATAACTATTATTCAGTTGTTACGGTAGTATATTCGTTGTATTCGTGTTGTTGTATTCATAAATGCAACAACAAAAAGTGCCTAAAGAACAGGGTAATCCAGTTGTACGCAACATGAATTCACATATATTCGCGTCATGTATTCATGAATACAGCAGCAAAAGGCGCCTAAAATCAGGGCAGTCCAGCTGTACACATGTATTCGCGCTATTGTATTCATGAATACAGCAGCAAAAGGCGCCTAAAATCAGGGCAGTCCAGCTGTACACATGTATTCGCGCTATTGTATTCATGAATACAGCAGTAAAAAATGCTAAAATCAGGGCACTCCAGCTGTATGCACATATATTCACATGTGTTCGCGCCATGTATTCATGAATACAGTAACGACAATCACCTTAAAAATATGTATGTCCTGTTGTCCAAGAGAGAGAAAAAAAATATAAATAGCGTATTTCATGCCTTAATGGTAATATACACCATAAATACTTATTTTGCTATAAAATATAAAAAATAATTATAAAAAATAATATTTTAAAATAATTTTGATTTATTATAAATAGGATGTATACCTTTTCTATGGGAGGTAAAACTTCCTTAACTGAATGACCATTAAACTGTTGGTCAAAATGGGTCAAATAGTATGACTCAACGGGTTAAAATGCAACTCAAAGAGGGGAGGTAAGATAAAAAAAGAGGGGAGCTTTGTTGCTTGATACAAGAATGTGAAAGAAGTTAATTTAGAGATTTTAATGAATATATATGTCATTACAGTAATTATTAATTTTAACATGATCCAAATTTTTAATTAACAGTTCTAATAATAAGTAATTGTCAAAATAGTATGACCTAACCAGTTTTTGGACTGGTAATTGAAAAATAGTTAACGTTTGTAAAGTCATTGAAAAATAGCTACTCTTTTATGCAGAGATAAAATCTAGACAAAAATATCATAGCTGAAATACGGAAAGTTCCAGCATAATATACTGGATTATGGAGTTCCTGCGTATAACATTCAACATATTACGTTGGAACTCCAGCACATTATGAAATTCCAGCACATTATGCTGGAGTCTCATATATAAAAAAAAATCAAACTATTATTATGCTGAAATTTTTCCGGATTTTTAAGGACGCTTTTATTCATATTTTATTTTTACATAAAAAAATAACTAAATTTTAATTACTTTGAAATTATGGCTAATTTTTAACTAGAAATAATAAATCATGTTATTTCTGATTTTTTCGCTAAGTAATTTGCAATCTATTCAAGATTATTAGTTAACTGAGGACCAATGGTATCATAGTGTCACGACCCCAAATCCTAACAGATCGTGATGGCGCCTATCGTGGAACTAGGCTAGCCAACCATCTCATTACTACGCATTTGTTCAATTATAAAAGTTCACAATTTAATATAAGCAACAACCATAACATAGAATAATGTAATTAAGTCTTAGCATCCCAATAATAGTCTAACAACTCTAAAGAAAACCTCCCAAGACTGGAGTCAATAGTTATGAGCATCTAAGAATAAAATAAATCTAACTCTGCTAATACTATAATATACGCCTCCAAATCAATTTCTAAAACTAAATAAGGAAGGGAAATGGAGAAGTTGTGGATGTTGGGCAGCTACCTCGAAATCCCGTGAACTGATGCTACGAGCAAGGACAGCTACTGCTCCGGATCGTCACCAGAATCTTTGCACAGAGGCACAGAGAGTCTTTATGAGTACGCCAACTCAGTAGTAATGAAAATAAATCACAGTCTGAGAATTATAAAACACACAGTACAGATACACAATTTCACAAAATCCAGTAAAACACCAAGTCACTAGGTAGTATTTGTCAAATACATAAGTTTGAAATCAATTTCCAGAAATCCTTTGAAACAAGTGTAATATCAGTATATCTCAGTAAAACTCTCAGTAAAAAATCAGTTTGAAACGAAGTAAATCATAGTTCTAAAACTTAGTAAAATTATCATCAATCTGCCCATCGGGCTAAAATCATTTCTCGTAACAATTACCCCTCAGGTATTCTCACAATCACTCAGTAACGGCCCTGCGGGCAATAATCATCACTCAGTAACAGCCCCGCGAGCAATAATCATCACTCAATAGGTACCTGCGCTCACTGGGGGTGACAGACTCCAGAGGGACTCCTACAGCCCAAGTGCTATAACAACATAGGCATGAAAGCCTCCCTCAAATAAGGCATGAAAGTCTCCTCACAAAATAGGTCTGAAAGCCTCACTCAGTCAGACACTCTCAATTTGCCCTTAGGCCATAAACATACCGGGTTCTCGACCCCAAAACAATGTTTCATTTTTCAATAAATAGTATCAAATACTCTGAGTATCAAAATAATTTATCAGGGAAAGACCGAGTGAAAAATCATAACATATCGGTGAGGAAAATATTGTAAACACAACCCCCAAAGGAAAAACAGATCGGTACTAGGCCCCAAACGTCTTACAGCCCAAATCATATCATAATAAGATAATACCAATTAAGCATAATCTTAAAATTTGGTTTAGCAACTCAATAGTCGCCTAAATAGGAAGATATTTTCAAAGTTTCAACCTTCGCATTTCAAAACTCGTGAAAGGGTGCATAATCCGGGGTTTCATACCCTCAGGACAGGATTTAAAGACATTACTTACCTCAAAACTAGCCCGAAAACTATTCCAAAGTACTCTTGCCTCTCGAATCCACTTCCGAATGCTCCAAATCTACGAAGTTCAGATTTTTATCATCAACTTAGGCTTAAGGAATGAATTCCAATTGAAAGATGCAAGTTTTAGCTAAAAACCCAAAATCGGTCAAAACCCAAGCCTCGGGCCCGCGTCATGGAACTCAGAAATTTTTATACCAAAACATTCTTCGTCATCTCACGAGTCCGTACGTATAAAGAACACTAAAATCGGAGTTCGTTTGACCCCTCAAATCGACCCCTAAAGGTCTCAAAATCTCAAGCCCTAAACCCACCCTTTTCCACTGATTTTCATGAATTAAACACTAAGATTATGTTCCTTGATCACCTATAATCAAGTTTTAAGGTCCAAAATACTTACCTCTATGATGAACACTGATTTTCCCTCTTCAAAATCGCCTCGAAAGCTTCTTCCCGTTCCAAAATGGTGTTAAAATAGGTTATGGTCGCGGAGGATTTAATTTAATACTGTCCAGGGGTTTCTGCACCTGCGGCCAAGCTCCCGCACCTGCGGAACCGCACCTGCGATCCTTCTTCCGCAGGTGCGGTTACATCAGTAACCAGAAAACCAGCAGCTGCTTGCTGCACTTTTTCAACTCCGAACTTCCCGTTAACCATCCGAAATCAATCCCGAGCCCCTCGGGACCCCAACCAACCATACTAACACATTACATTTGATCATTCAAACTTAGTTGCACCCTCGAAACACCAAAAAAAAAAATCAAAACACCAAAATCACATCGAATTCAAGCCTACGAACTTTGAAATTTCTAAGGTACACCAACAATGGCGAAACTATCCAAAACAACTCCGATTGACCTGAAATTTTGCAAACATATCCAAAATGACATTATGAACCTGTTCCAACTGTCGGAATTTCATTCCGACCCCGATAGCCTATTTTCCACTGCCTACCGGAAATCGCCAAAAACTAACTTTCGCCAATTCAAGCCTAATTCTACACCGGACATCACAAAAATATTCCGAACACACTCCTAAGTCCCAAATCACCTAACGAAGATATCCAAGCCATAAAATCCGCATTCTGAGGTCTTTTACTAATAAGTCAACTCTTAGTTGACTTTTTCGACTTTAAGGCCATTTTTAAAGACTAAGCGACTAAACTCTCACTACAACCATTCCGATTTCAAGCCTACCAACTCTAACATATCAATAACAGTATAACCAAACTATGACAAGTCAATAACAATAATTATAATGCAGGTTCTACGTAACGACTGACCGGGTCGTTGCATTCTCCCCCTATTAAACAAACGTTCGTCCTCTAACGGGTCTAGAAACATACCTGGAGTCTCAAACAAGTGGGATATTTTCTCTGCATCTCCCGATCGGTCTCCCAAGTAGCCTCCTCCACTAGCTCACCTCTCCACTGCACCTGCACTGATGCTATATCCTTAGACCTCAACTTTCTGACCTCGCGAGCTAAAATAGCTACTGGCTCAACCTCATATGACATATTACCCTCGAGCTGAACTGTGCTGAAGTCTAACACATGAGACGGGTCACCAAAATATTTTCTGAGCATCGACTCATGAAATACCGGATGGACACTCGATAGACTGGGTGGCAAGGCAAGTCTATAATCCACCTCTCCAACCTTCTGAAGCACCTCAAAAGGACCAATAAACCGTGGACTTAGTTTTCCCCTCTTTCCGAACCTCATAACACCCTTTATGGGTGATACCTTCAGCAATACCTTGTCGCCTTCCATAAAAGACACATCCCGAACCTTTCGGTCTGTATAACTCTTCTGCCGAGACTGCACCGTGCGAAGTCTCTCCTGAATCAACTTCACTTTCTCCAACGCATCCTGAATCAAATCTGTGCCCAATAACTTAGCCTCACCAGGCTCGAACCAACCAACCGGAGATCTACACCTCCTACCATATAAAGCCTCATACGGGGCCATCTGAATACTGGACTGGTAGCTGTTATTATATGCAAACTCCGCTAGTGGCAGAAACTGATTCCATGAACCACCAAAATCAATCACACAAGCCCGTAACATATCCTCCAAAATCTGAATAGTCCGTTTCGACTGCCCATCGGTCTGAGGGTGAAATGCAGTGCTCAAATCTACATCAGTACCCATGCCTCTCTGCACGGCCCTCCAAAATTGAGATGTGAACTGAGTACCTCTGTCAGAAATAATAGAAACCGGAACTCCATGTAACCGGACAACCTTCTTAATGTAAATACCAGCTAACCGCTCTGAAGTATAAGTAGTACTGACAGGAATGAAATGCGCGGACTTGGTCAATCTATCCACAATGACCCAAATCGCATCAAAACCCTTCGAAGTCCGTGGAAGCCCAACTACAAGGTCCATAGTAATCCGCTCCCACTTCCACTCCGGAATAACTAACCTCTGAAGTAATCCACCTGGTCTCTAGTGCTCATACTTGACCTGCTGGCAGTTGAGACACCGTGCTACATACTCAACAATATCTCTCTTCATCCGACTCCACCCATACTGCTGTCTCAGATCTTGGTACATCTTCGCGGCACCCGGATGAATAGAATACCGCGAACTGTGAGCCTCTGCTAATATCAACTCTCGAATACCATCCACATTAGGCACGCAAATACGGCCCTGTATCCTCATAACTCCGTCATCACCAATAGTCACATCCCGGGCATCATCCAGACGAAATATATCCTGAAGAACTAACAAGTGGCGGTCATTATACTGTCGTGCCTTAATCTGATCAAATAAAGAAGACCAGAAAGTCATGCTAGCTACCACCCGTGGAGGGTCTAACAAATCCAATCTCACCAACTGACCCGCTAAAGCCTGGACATCAAGTGCTAACGGTCGCTCTGCTGCTGAAATGTAAGCTAGACTCCCCAAACTCTCGGCTCTGCGACTCAAGGCATCGGCCACCACATTGTCCATCCCTGGGTGATACAAAATAGTAAGATCATAATCCTTGAGAAGCTCTAACCATCTCCTCTGACGCAAATTCAAGTCCTTCTGCCTTAGCAGATACTGCAAGCTACGATGATCAGTGAAAATGTCACACTGTACCCCATACAAGTAATGCCGCCAAATATTTATGGCATGGACAATGGCAGCCAACTCAAGATCGTGCACTGGGTAATTCTTCTCGACGCGTAGGCAATCACCCTACCGTCCTACATCAACACCGTTCCCAAACCAACTCTAGAAGCATCACAATAGACTGTGTAAGAACCCGAACCAGTAGGCAACACCAAAACAGGAGCTGTGGTCAATGCTGACTTGAACTTCTGAAAGCTATCCTCACACTCGTCAGACCATCTGAATGGAGCACCCTTCTGGGTCAATCTATTCAATGGTGAAGCAATAGAAGAGAATCCCTCCACAAAACGATGGTAATATCCCGCTAAACCAAGGAAACAACGAATCTCTGTAGCTGAGGACGATCTGGGCCAACTCTGCACCACCTAAATTTTTTTCGGATCAACCTGAATACCCTCACTAGACACCACGTGCCCCAAGAAAGTCACTGAACCAAGCCAAAAATCACACTTGGAGAACTTTGCATAAAGCTTCTCCTCCCTTAATCTCTGTAACAGAACCCTCAAGTGCTGAGCATGCTCTTCCTGGACGAGAATAAACAAGGATGTCATCAATGAACACAATGACAAACGAATCAAGGTAAGGCTGAAACACGTTGTTCATCAATTGCATGAACGCGGCTGGGGCATTGGTCAGCCCAAATGACATAACCAGAAACTCATAATGACCGTATCTGGTCCTGAAAGCAGTCTTTGGAATGTCAGAATCCCGAATCTTCAGTTGATGATACCCAGACCTTAAGTCAATCTTGGAGAACACCTTAGCTCCCTGAAGTTGATCAAATAAGCATCAATACGAGGTAAAGGATACCGGTTCTTCACTGTAACCTTATTCAGCTGTCTATAATCAATGCATATACGCATGGAGCCATCCTTCTTTTTCACAAACAACACCGGCGCACCCCAAGGCGACACACTAGGTCGGATGAACTCCTTATCTAAGAGTTCCTGAAGCTGCTCCTTCAATTCTTTCAACTCTGCTAGTGCCATATAGTAAGGTGGAATAGAAATAGGCTAAGTGTCGGGCACCAAGTCAATACCAAAATCAATATCCCTGTCAGGTGGCATGCCTGGCAGGTCTGCAGGAAATACGTCCGGAAAATCACGGACTACAGGAACAGAATCAACAGATGGAATCTCACTACTAAAATCCCTCACAAAAGAAAGATATGACTCACACCCTTTCTCAACCATACGCTGAGCCTTTAAATAAGAAATCACTCTGCTAGGCATGTGCTCCATAGACCCTTTCCACTCAACTCTCGGAACTCCGGGCATAGCCAGGGTCACGGTCTTAGCGTGACAATCAAAAATAGCATGACATGGGGATAACCTATCCATGCCCAGAATTACATGAGTAACATCAAGTCCACTCGGGTCTCCAGACCCCCAACTGATATAAGACACGACTGATACACACGGTCCATAATAATAGTATCACCCACCGGAGTCGAAACATGAACAAATTTAACTAAACACTCACGGGGCATATTCAGGAAGTGAGCAAAATAGGACGAGACATAAGAGTACGTGGAACCAGGGTCAAATAAAGCCAAAGCATCAGTGTGACAAATCGAAATAGTACCTGTAATCACCGCATCTGAGGCCATAGAATCAGGCCTAGCCGGAAGTGAATAAATACGTGGCTGGCCTCCACCTGCTCGACCTCCCCCTCTAGTGCGGCCTCTAGCTGCCTGACCACCACCCCTAGCTGCTTGCGTAGGTGGTGAAGTGACTGGGGCTGAAGCCGAGGGCTGAACCCTCTACTGGGACGAACTACTAGGACGACGGGGACACTGCCTCCACCCATGTCCGAACTCTCCACACTCATAACAATCACCTGAAGCTGGAGATGAAAATGAACGAGAACCTCTGCCACCCTGATAACCACCAGACGAACCATGCATATACGAACCCTGATAAGATAATGCTCAGGCAGAGCTCTGAGCTGGAAGGGCACTAAGAGATGAACGTCCTGATAAGAATTGCGAGGACCCTGCCCCGACGATACACCACTGTAAGCTGGGCGAGCTGGCTATAGAGGTCTAAATGGGCGACCTCTGCTAGGCTGAAATTGCCCTATGGGAGGGGCATCACTGAAATTGCCTGATCCCCGAGGCCTCTTAGCCTCCCTCTCCTCACGCTCCTGCCTGTGAACCGGCTCAATGTCCCGAGCTATATCAACAACCTGCTCAACCGTGGCTCCAGACACCCTCTCTGTGGTCATCAAAATCCGAAGCTGATACGTGAGACCATCCACAAATCTCCTGATACGCTCCCTGTCAGTAGGGACTAACTCCGAAGCATGTCTGGCCAACTCAGAAAACCTCATCTCGTACTGAGTAACTGACAACTCTCCCTGGCGCAACTGCTCAAACTGCCTGCGCTGCTCCTCCCTGTGGGACTAGGGAACATATTTCTCCAAAAAGATCATGGAGAACTGCTGCCAGGTGAGTGGTGCTGAACCAACCGGCCTACGCCTCTCGAATGATTCCCACCAAGTAAAAGCAACACCAGCAAACTGATAAGTAGCAAATGAAACCCCGCTGGTCTCCAGAATACCCGCAGTACGAAGCATCTTCTGAAATTTATCAAGAAAACCTTGGGCATCCTCGCCCTCTGTACCGCTGAAGGTCGGAGGCTGAAGTTTGCTGAACCTCTCCAACCTACGCTGCTCATCCTCAGGCATAGCAGGGACCACATAACCCTGAACCGGAGCAACTAGCTGATCTAGGGCTGTGCCCGGTGCATGAATACTTTGTACAACTGGCTCAGGTACCCGGGCAGCTGGAGTCTGATTGCCTCCCCCGTCCTGAGCTGCATTAGCAGTAGTGGTCATAGCTAGTGCCTGAGCTAAACTTGAACACACCGTCAATATCTGAGCCAGGGTCTCCTGAAGACCCGGAATAATAATAGGCACAGCAGGTGCCTGAGCCTGTCCCGCTGGAGCAACGTCGGTGGGAATGTGATCCTGAACGATAGGGGGATCCTGTGGCACTGTCTCGGCTGTTGCATGGGCGGGTCCCCTAGCTCTACCACGGACCCGACCCCTTGTGGGTCTGGCTGGTGCCTGGTCACCCTGATCAGTATTGCGTGTCCTCGCCATCTGTGAGAGAATGAAACAACATAAGTTTAGATTTCAAGAATCAATAGATTGGCACGAAAGAGTCCAAAAAGATATAGATGTTTCCTAAGAGTTCTACATCCTCTCGAAGATAAGTACAGACGTCTCCGTACCGATCCGCAAGACTCTACTGAACCTGCTCATGACCGTTGAGTCCTATGTAACCTAGAGCTCTGGTACCAACCTGTCACGACCCCAAATCCTAACAGGTCATGACGGCGCCTATCATAGAACTAGGTTAGCCAACCATCTCATTACTACGCATTTGTTCAATTATAAAAGTTCACAATTTAATAATAAGCAGCAACCATAGCATAGAATAATGTAATTAAGTCTTAGCGTCCCAATAATAGTCTAAAAACTCTAAAGAAAACCTCCCAAGACTGGAGTCAATAGTCATGAGCATCTAAGAATAATATAAATCTAACTCTGTTAATACTATAATATACGCCTCCGAATCAATTTCTAAAACTAAATAAGGGAGATGGAGAAGCTGTCGATGCTGGGCAGCTACCTCGAAATCCCGTGAACTGATGCTATGAGCAAGGACAGCTACTGCTCCGGATCGTTACCTGAATCTTTGCACAGAGGCACATGGAGTCTTTATGAGTACGCCAACTCAGTAGTAATGAAAATAAATCACAGTCTGAGAATTATAAAACACACAGTACAGATATGCAATTTCACAAAAGCTAGTAAAATACCAAGTCACCAGGTCGTATTTGTCAAATACATAAGTTCGAAATCAGTTTCTAGAAATCCTTTGAAACAAGTGTAATATCAGTATATATCAGTAAAACTCTTAGTAAAAATCAGTTTGAAACGAAGTAAATCATAGTTCGAAAACTTAGTAAAATCATCATAAATCTGCCCCTCGGGCTAAAATCCTTTCTCGTAACAATTGCACCTCAGGCATTTTCACAATCACTCAGTAAAGGCCCTGCATGAAATAATCATCACTCATAACAGCCCCGCGGGCAATAATCATCACTTAATAGGTACATGCACTCACTGGGGGTGTGTACAGACTCCGGAGGGGCTCCTACAGCCCAAGCGCTATAACAACATAGGCCTGAAAGCGTCCTCACAATATAGTCCTGAAAGCCTCCCTCAGTCAGACACTCTCAATTTGCCCTTAGGTCATAAACATACCGGGTTCTCGACCCCAAAACACTGTTTCATTTTTCAATAAATAGTATCAAATACTCTGAGTGTCAAAAAGATTTATCAGGGAAAGACTGAGCAAAAAATCATAACGTATCAGTGAGGAAAATATAGTAAACACAACCCCCAAGGGAAAAACAAATCGGCACTAGGCCCCAAACACGGCTTACAGCCCAAATCATATCATAATAAAATAATACCAATTAAGCATAGGCTTAAAAGTTGGTTTAGTAACTCAATAGTCGCCTAAATAGGAAGATATTTCCAAAGTTTCAACCTTTGCATTTCAAAACCCGTGAAAGGGTGCATAGTCCGGGGTTTCATACCCTTAGGACAGGATTTAAAGACATTGCTTAACTCAAAACTAGCCCGGAAACTATTCCGCAATACTCTTGCCTCTCGAATCCACTTCCGAATGCTCCAAATCTACCTAGTTCAGATTTTTATCATCAAATTATACTTAAGGAATGAATTCCAATTGAAAGATACAAGTTTTAGAAAAAAACCCGAAATCGGTTAAAACCCGACCCCCGGGCCCGCGTCTCGGAACTCAGAAATTTTTATACTGAAAGGTTCTTCGTCATCTCACGAGTCCGTACGTATAAAGAACGCTAAAATCGAAATTCATTTGACCCCTCAAATCGACCCCTAAAGGTCTCAAAATCTCAAGCCCTAAACCCACCTTTTCCCACTGATTTTCATGAATTAAACACTGAGATTATATTCCTTAATCACCTATAATCAAGTTTTAAGGTCCAAAATACTTACCTATATGATGAACACTGATTTTTCCTCTTCAAAATCGCCTCAAAAGCTTCTTCCCGTTCAAAAATGGTGTTAAAATAGGTTATGGTCGCGGAGGGTTTAATTTAATATTATCCAGGGGTTTCCGCACCTGCGGCCAAGCTCCCGCACCTGCGGTCCCCTAACCGCACATGCGACCTTGACTGCACCTGCGGACCCGCACCTACGATCCTTCTTCCGCAGGTGCAGTTACATCAGTAACCAGAAAAGCAGCAGCTGCTTGCTGCACTTTTTCAACTCCGAACTTCCTGTTAACCATCCGAAATCAATCCCGAGCCCCTCGGGACCCCAACCAACCATACTAACACGTTACATTTGATCATTCAAACTAAGTTGCACCCTCGGAACACCAAAAAAAAAAACATCAAAACACCAAAATCAAATCGAATTCAAGCCTACGAACTTTGAAATTTCTAAGATCCACCAACGATACCGAAACTATCCAAAACAACTCTGATTGACTTGAAATTTTGCAGACATATCCAAAATGACATTACAAACCTGTTCCAACTGTCAGAATTCCATTCCGACCCCGATAGCCTATTTTCCACTGCCTATCGGAAATCGCCAAAAACTAACTTTCGCCAATTCAAGCCTAATTCTACACCGGACATCACAAAAATATTCCGAACACACTCATATGTCCCAAATCACCTAACGAAGCTATCCGAGCCATAAAATCTGCATTCCAAGGTCGTTTACCAATAAGTCAACTCTCAGTTGACTTTTCCGACTTTAAGGCCATTTTTAAAGACTAAGCGACTAAACTCTCACTACAACCATTCCGATTTCAAGCCTACAAACTCTAACACATCAATAACAGTATAACCAATCTATGACAAGTCAATAACAGTATCTATAATGCAGCTTCTACGTAACGACTGACCGGGTCATTACACATAGTAGTTGTGAATAGTTACCTCGCGTTGCTACATGCCAAATTATACCTGTTTATTTTATAAAAGAGTACATTACCAATATAATATAGATTTTAAACACATCAATTAATTCATAATCAATTTGAATTTAAGTTTTTCTGAAGGAAATCTTCCCTCATCTTGCTTCAAATTTTCAAGGTTAATTATGTCGAGTACATTGAGTGAAGAAGGAAAGAGAGAGGAGGGGGAGGGGAGGGAGCACATGTCACGACCAAAAATCTCGTTTGTTGTGATGGGCCCTATCTTAATACTAGGCAAGCCGACAACCTTAATAAACTACAAATTCCTTTAAGTTTGAAAACACAATAAATAAATTTAAGATCAAAATCCTATATTTTTTAATAAAAAATATTATCTTTATACAATACACTCCGAAAAATCTGGTGTCAGTAAGTACATGAGCATCAAAAGGACAACACAGTCTGACTGATAAAAATATTGTTTGAAAATATAGAACAGTACAAATAACTAAAAGGGAAAGAGAGTCAAAGTACGCGGACGGCAACCAACTACCTCGATAGTCTCCAAAAGATAATTCTCCAAATCTAGCAATCGTCATATCCGGAAGTACCTGGATCTGCACACGAAGTGCAGAGTGCAGTATGAGTACAATCGACCCAATATACTCAATAAGTAACAAAACTAACCTTTGGGCTGAAAGTAGTGACGAACTCAATAATTATAGTCCCATCATAGAAGGTAATAGTACAGAACTGTAGGCATGCTCTCAAGTTCAACAGTTAAACTCAATAGAAGAAAAATAGATTAAATCCGACTGATACGAGGAATATGACATCCCTATGTCTACATGCAATATACATGTCATATGTGATGCAATATAATGAAAACTTCTCGTACTCAACATAATATCAATTGCGCTCACTGTGGGGGGTGCAGACTCAGGAGGGGCTCCTTCAGCCCAAGCGCAATAATAAGTCATTTAGGCCCGTTTTGGTGTGCAGCCCGATCCCGTAACAATAAAGTCTATAAGGCATGTTGCGACGTGCAACCCCTGATCCATATAAGGTCTGCTGGCCTCTCCACTGCACTTTCACTGAAGCTATGTTCTTTGATCTCAACTTTCGGACCCGCGGGTCCAAATTGGCCACCGACACCACAACATAAGTCAAATCACCATCCAATTGAACAGTACTGAAATCAAAAACATGAGACAGATCTTCGACATACTTCCGGAGCATGGATATATGGAACACTAGATGAACACCCGATAGACTAGGCGGCAATGCAAGTTCATAAGCAACCTCTCTAATCCTTTTAAGTATTTCAAAAGGCCCAATATACCTAGGACTCAACTTGCCCTTCTTCCTGAACCTCATAACACCCTTCATAGGCGAAACTCAGAGTAGTACTGTCACGACCCCAAAATACCCAGTCGTGATGGCGCCTATCGTGAAATCAGGCAAGCCACACATTTCATTTGTTAACAGTTATTTTCAGAAAACCCACATTTATAAAGCATTTAAGAGTTTAATCATCATTAAAAACATAAGTAAGAGAAAATCCGAACCCATATCTAGTGTCACTGAGTCATGAGCTACTACATCGAATATCAAAATACAGTGCCGACATAAAGTTGTCTGAAATAAATAAATATGACAGGTAGATAGAGAAGGAGATAATCGAGGCTACGATCGCCATCTGCTACCTCGATGCCTCCGAAGGAACTTTGACATCCGCTCAGCAACCACTATCGGGTCCCGATGTACCTGGATCTGCACACAAGGTGCAGGGGGTAACGTGAGTACACCAACTCAGAAGTAATGAACCCAAACTATGGGATGAGAGGTAGTGACGGACTAAACTTCAGCAATTAAATAAGACAGTGTACAGAAATTAGACATGCTCACAATTTATCAGAGGATGAAAATAGAAGGTGCCAGATATGTCCAGTGTCCCATGTATGAATCAGTATACTTTACATGCCAATGTACTAACAATGTAGAAATGCATGTAGTGCTCACAACTCTCACCCAACAGTCCACTCAGTACTGTAATCGGCTCTCAGACCTAGGGAAAATCCATCCCGGAATATGCATAAACACCAGTAACTGTAGTCACTCAGTACTGAGGGAAAAGGCCAATCCAGCCCCACGGAGAAGATCCATCTCCGGAATACAACACGCGGATAAGATCCATGTCTAGGGACGATCCATCCCTCACATATTATCAACTTCAGACAAAATCCATGTCTAGGGAAGATCCATCCCTCAAATATCATCTACTTCGGACAAGATCCATGTCCAGGGAATATCCATCCTTCAAATATCAATGCGATCACTGGAGATGTAAAGACTCCGGAGGGGCTCCTATTAGCCTAAGCGCTATAACAAGCCAACAAAGTCATAATCAGAATATTGTTGCGGTGTGCAGTCCGATCTCATAACTGTCTCTCAATAACAGGCTCTCGGCCTCACTCAGTCATTACTCTCCAGTCTCGCTCACATGGTCTCACAGATTTATGAACTAGCCCGAATCAATGATAATGTACAAGATAACAATTACTGAAATTGATACATGATATGACATGCTATGACAGACTGAGTACATAAAGTCAATAAAAACACATAAGGAGACAGCAATATAGGACCACTCGGGTCTCAGCATTTTCGGCGTGAAGCCTTAGCATCGTACTTAGCATGATTTCTAGCATGTTCACATTAACCACTTCAATAGAAATGCGAATATCAATCCGTAAAAGCTACTAGACGGTGCCATGGGATGAGCCAGGCCATAAATCACTCGGTGCACGCCTGCACGCCCGTCACTTGGCATGTGCATCACCTTAATTATAATCATATAGCATATAGTTCGGGGTTTCGAACCCTCAGAACCAAGTTTGGAAACATTACTCACCTCAAACCGGCAAATATCCTAGCCCACAATGCCTTTGCCTCTAGACTCGGCCTACGATTTCTCTAAATCTAGCCAAAACCAGTTTAATATCATCAATAAATGCTAGGGAGACGAAACCCATTCAAAAATTATCAAAATTAAGCACAAATCCCGAAATTGGCCAAACCCGACCCCCGGGCTAACGTCTCGTAATTCGATAAAAATCACAAAACTAAAATCCTTCTTCCCCCACGAGTCTACCCATATCAAATTTATCAAAATCCGACATCAATTGCCCATCAAATCCCCAAAAGAATCCCCAAACTTTTCTCCCATTTTCTCCCAATTTCCACTCTAATTTCTCAAATTAAATGATGAAATCATGGAATTAACCCAAATGTGAGTGAAGAATACTTACCCCAATTACTCCACTGAAAATCTCCTCAAATTTCACCTTCTCCCGAGCGCTCTAATGGGTTTTTGAAAATGTGGACTAAACCCTCGTTTTTGGATATAAAACTTTCTGCCCAGGTGCATTACTCACTGCGATCGCGGAAATAGGCATGTGATCGCGAAGAACAAAAAAATGACACAGCCCAAATTACCCCTATGCGATCGCATAATACCATTCGCGATCGCGTTGCTCACTGCTGACTCCCTTATGCGAACGCGGAACTAACCTCGCGAACGCGAAGAGGCAACCATCCTGCCTCAGCGTAGACATAACACTACGCGATCACATGCTCCCCTACGCGAACGCAATGTTCCCCTACGCGAACGCGATGCTCCACTTGCCTCACCCTATGCGAACGCAGACCCATGCCCGCGAACGCGAAGAAGAAACAAATAGACTCAGACCTTCCCTTACGAGATCACATCCTTCACTCCGCGATCGCGATGAAGGGCAGAGACACCAGATGTAGAAACACGCCAACACTGAAATCATGGAGAAATATAGCCCGAAATCAATCTGAAACACGCCCGAGGCCTTCAGGACCTTAACCAATAGTACCAGCAAGTCATAAATGATCACCCGAACTTAGTCGAACCCTCGGAAAACCCAAAATAACATCGAAACACCAAATCAACCCATGATTCAAGCCTAAGGATTTGTCAAACTTCTGAAATTCACCAACGATGCCGAAACTAACCAAACCTCGTCCGAATGATCTAAAATTTTGCACACACATCCAAAATGATACTACAAACCTGCTCCAACTTTCGAAATTCCGTTCCGACCCCGATAGCTAATTTTCCACTGCCGATCGGAAAGCGCCAAAAACTAAATTTCGCCAATTTAAGCCAAATTCTACTCTGGACCTCCGAAAAACATTCCGAACACACTCCAAAGTCCCAAATCACCTAATGAAGCTATCTGAGCCATAAAAACCATATTCCGAGGTCATTTACCTATAAGTCAACTTACAATTGATTTTTCTAACTATAAAGAAAACTTAAGAGACTAAGTGTCTCATATCACACCACGACCACTCCGAACCCGAACCAACCGACCCAACACAACATAATTAGGTTAAATAACACATTACCAAAGCTGAAACATGAGAAACGGGGCTAATCTCACGGAACAATCGCCCGGGTCGTTACAAGTACCTTCTCTCCTAACATGTAAGCAACATCGCGAACCTTCTGGTCGGCATAACTCTTCTATCTAGACTGCCGTGCGAATTCCATCCTGAATCAATTTAACCTTTTCCAAAGCATCCTGAACTAAATCAGTACCCAATAGCTAGCCTCACTCGGCTAAAACCAACCAACCGGAGATCGACACGGTCTCCCATTCAAAGCCTCATACGGAGCCATCTAAATGCTCGATTGGAAGCTGTTATTGTAGGAAAACTTTACAAGCGGAAGAAACTAATCCCAAGAACCACCGAAATCTATGACACAAGCACGCAACATATCTTCCAATATCTAAATAATAAGCTCGAATTGTCCGTTCGTATGAGGGTGAAATGTTGTACTCAACTGAACCTGTGTGCGTGCCCCTATCTCACCACACTGCTCTCCAAAACTGTGATGTGAATTGCGTGCCACGTTATGAAATAATGGACACCGGCATACCGTGAATGCGAACAATCTTGCGGATATAGATCTCAGCCAACCGCTCTGAAGAATAAGTAGATTCAACTGGAATAAAATGCACGGATTTGGTCAACTGATCCACAATCACCCAAATAGCATCAAACTTCATCAAAGTTTGTGGGAGTCCAACTACGAAGTCCATGGTAATACGCTCCCACTTTCACTCCGGAATTTCAAGTCTCTGAAGATATATGTCCGGTCTCTGATGCTTGTACTTCACCTGCTGACAATTTAAACACCGAGCTACGAACCCCGCTATATCTTTCTTAATCCTTCTCCACCAATAGTGTTGTCTCAAGTCAGGATACATCTTTGCGGCACCTGGATGAATGGAATACCGCGAGTTGTGGGCCTCCTCAAGAATCAACTCCCACAGTCCATCTGCATTTGGTACACAAATCCGAACCTACATCCTCAACATCCCATCATCCATAATAGTAACATCTTTGGCATTGATGTGCTGAACTATGTCCTTCAGGACTAGCAAATGGGGATCAACATATTGGCTCTCTCTAATGCGGTCATATAAGGAAGACTGAGAAACTACACAAGCTAGAACCCGACTGGGATGCGAAACCTCTAACCTCACGAACTTGTTGGCCAAGGCTTGAACATCAACTGCAAGAGGTCTCTCACCAACTGGAATGAAAGCAAGGCTACCCATGCTTACTGATTTCTACTCAAGGCATCGGCCACCACATTGGCCTTCCAAGGATGATACAAAATGGTAATATCATAGTCCTTTAGAAGCTCCAACCATCTCCGTTGTCTCAAATTTAGATCTTTTTGTTTGAAATGGTGTTGGAGACTCTGATGATTTGTAAATACCTCACAAGACACATCTTACAGATAGTTCTTTTCATAGTGCCTCCAAATCTTCAATGCATAAACGATGGCTGCCAATTCCAAATCATAAACAAGGTAGTTCTTTTCATGTGGCTTCAACTGGCGTGAAGCATAAGCAATCACTCTACCCTCCTGCATTAAGACACACCCAATACTGATTCGAGATCCATCACAATACACTGTATAAGAACCTGAAGCTGAAGGCAAAACTAGAACTGGAGCTATAGTCAAGGCAGTCTCACATTCATCCGACCACCTGAATGGAGCACCTTTTTGGGTCAAATTGGTCAAGGGAGATGCAATAGACGAGAAGCCCTCAACAAAGCGACGATAATACCCAACCAAGCCGAGAAAACTCCGAATCTCAATAGCTGAAGATGGCCCGGGACAACTCTGAACTGCCTCTATCTTCTTCGGATCTACCGGAATCCCCTCACTAGACACCTGTGCCTAAGAACGCCACCGAAATAAACCAGAACTCACACTCGGAGCACTTGGCAAAAAGTTTCTCCTCCCTCAACCTCTATAATACAATACTCAAGTGTGTGCATACTCCTCCTGGCTATATGAGTACACCAGGATAACATCAATAAATACTACGACGAATTAATCAAGATATGGCTAGAATATACTGTTCATCAAGTGCATGAACGATGTTGGGGTGTTTGTCAGCCCAAAAGTCATCACAAGCAATTCATAGTGAGCATAGTGGGCCCTGAATGTTGTCTTTAAAATATCTGAATCCCGAATCTTCAACTGATGATACCCAGACCTCAAATCAATCTTAGATAACACCCTCGCTCCTTGAAGCTGGTCAAATAAATCATCAATACGTGGCAAAGGATACTTGTTCTTGATTGTAACTTTGTTCAACTGCCTGTAGTCGATGCAAATCCGCATAGTACCATCTTTCTTTTTCACAAATAGAACTGGTGCACCCCAAGGCGAGACACTAGGCCTAATAAACCCCTTATCAAGAAGTTCCTAAAGTTACTCTTTCAATTACTTCAACTCAGCTGGTGCCATACGATACGGAGGAATAGAAATGGGCTGAGTACCGACACCAAGTCAATGAACCTCCTGATCTTCTCCCTCTCAGAAGGAATCATCAAACTGCATGACAAGCCAATTCTAAAAATCGAATCTCAAACTAGGTCACGGACAGGTCCTCATAACATAAATGCTTGAACTACCTGCGCAGCTCCTCTTTGTGGGTCTGTGGAACAAACTTCTCTAGAAACAATACGGAGAACTCATGCCATGAAAGTGGTGTTGCACAAACTGGCCTACTCCTCTCATAAGTCTCCCACCATTTGAAGGCTGCCCCATCAGCTGAAAAGTAGTAAATAAGACCCCACTGGTCTCTAGAATACTCGTTGTATGAAGAATCCGCTGTCATCTATCCAAGAAATCCTGAGCATCCTTTGACTCAGTTCCAGTGAATGATGGAAGACGGAGTCTCCCAAATCTCTCTAATCTCTTCTCATCCTCGTCATTCATAATAGGACCCACCAAGTCCTGAGCAGCTACAACCGGTTATACTGGTAGTGCCCCGATACTTAAAGTCCTTGCACCACCTATTTTGGAGTACGGGCGACAGGGTTATGGGTACCTCACGCAACCTGAGCTAAAACCACCTGAGCAAGGCCAGTGCAAACAGTCAATATTTGATCCAAAGCCTCCTGAAGGCCTGAAATCACAATAGGCATAGTTGGTGTCTGAGCTGGTGCTTGAGCTGGTCCCGCTGGCTCAACTATATCTGGAACCTGCTCCTGAGCTGGAGAAATTAGTGGTTCTACAGATGCTGCTCTAACTGTTGTACGAGCTACACCTCGGCCTCTACCACGGCCTCGACTTCTCGTGGCCCTAACTAGTGGCACTGGTGGTTGGCCGTCCGATCCGGTAGTACGTTTCCTCACCATCTGTGAGAGGATAAAATACAGAAATTTAGTTTTTGGAATCAACAAATTCGCACGACATAATATAAGAAAATGAAATTTTCCTAAGGGTTCAGCAACCTCTCGAAGATAAGTACAGACATTTTTGTATCGATCCGAAAGACTACTAAACATGCTCATGACTCGTGAGACCTATGTAACCTAGGCTCTAATACCAACTTGTCACGACTCAAAATATCACATGTCGTGATGGCGCCTATCTTAATATTAGGCAATCCGACAACCTCAATAAACCACAAATTCCGTTCAGTTTGAAAACACAATAATTAAATACAAGAGTATAATCCCACAATTTTTTGATATGAAATACTGTCTTTATACAATACACTCCAAAAAACTCGGTGTCACAAAATACATGAGCATCTAAATGACAACACATTCGGACTTATAGAAATAACTGAAAGGAAAAGAGAGTCAAGGTCTGCGGATGCTAAACATCTACCTTGATAGTCACCAACAGATAAATCTCCAAATCTAGCAATCGTCGTTCTGGAAGTACCTGGATCTGCACACGAAGTGCAGAGTGTAGTATGAGTACAACCGACCCAATGTACTCAACAAAACTAACTTTTGGGCTGAAAGTAGTGACGAGCTCAATAATTACAATCCAATCATAGAAGATAATAGTACAAAAATATAGGCATGCTTTCAATTTCAACAGTTAAACTCAATACAAGAAAAATAGATTAAATCCGAATAATATGAGGAATATGACATCACTATGTCTACATGCCATTGTACATGTCATATGTGATGCAATATAATGAAAACCTCTCATACTCAACATAATATCAACAACGCTCATTGTGGGGTGTGCATATTCCGTAGGGGCTCCTACAACCCAAGCGCTATAATAAGACATTTAGGCATATTGCAGCGTGCAACCCGATCCCATAACAACAAAGCCTATAAGGCATGTTGCGACGTGAAACCCCGATCCATATAATAATAAAGCCTATAAGGCCTGTTGCGGCGTGCATCCCGATCCATATATATAAAGACAATATGGCATGCTGCGACATGTAGCTCGATCCCATAAATATCCTCAGACGGGATGAACACGACTGAGTATGAAATTTACATTTTTAAAACAATTAATTCATCAGCAATACGACCCCTATGGGTCCAAAAATATTTTCACATAGCCTAAACATGATCTTTAATACGAGTCTCGGCTCAAATTTCTCTAACACGTAAAGTATATGTGGATAATGACATTATTATTTGATTATGCAACTCCACGGAAACAATTAAGTCACAATTTCTATGGTGCACTCCAACACGCCCGTCACCTAAGATGTGAGTCACCTCCAAACAATTCATATAACATGTAATCCAGGGATTCATACCCTCAGAACCAAGTTTAGAAGCGTTACTTACCTCAAACAGTGCAAATTCTCTATTCCAATAAGCCATTGACTCGCGAATCGGTCTTCGAACACCTCAAATCTAGTCATGATTAATTCGATACTGTCAACACAAATTATAAGAATCAATTCCTTATGAAAATACAATATTTCCTAATTAAATCTGAAAATCCACCAAAACATCAACAGTGGGGCCCGTATCTCGGAACTGAAAAAAGTTACAAAATGTGAAAGCCCATTCAACCACGAGTCCAACCATATCAAATTTACCGAATTCCGATATCAACTGGACCTCCAAATCTTAAATTCTTATTTTGAAATCCCAATTCTCGAATTACACCTCACAAACACGCAATCTAGTCAGAATACTCGATGATAATTCAATAATAAACTAAAAATGGTCACAAGTAACTTACCTCAAAATTCTCCATGAATTTTCTCTGAAAAATTGCCCCAACCCGTGCTTGAAAGGTAAAAAAATGACAAAAATATTGTAACCCCTCTGTTTTTGTAATCTGCCCAGTGATTTCGCACCTGCGGCTCATTTAGTCTCACCTACAGTATTGCAAGTGCGATAAACTTATTGCTTCTGCGGTTTTCCAAGGCTCCACTACCTCTGTTTCTGTGACCGTGCTTTTGCTTCTTCGCACTCTCTTCTGAGAGATGTAGCCCGCTGGACACATGCGCTTCTGTAACTCCTCGTCCGCATCTGCGATTACGCAGGTGCAGAATTTTTCCTCGCACATGCAGCCACTACCTCACTCTCCCCTTTTCGTTTTTGTGCTTCCACGCTCACTTCTGCGAGCTCGCACCTGCTAGCAAAATTTCACATGCGCGATTGCACCAGAAGGCAGAATCTCAAGAATTGCTCTAAGTCCAATTTTCGATCCGTTAACCATCCGGAATCCACCTGAGGTCCCTGGGACCTCAATCAATTATACCAATAAGTCCCAAAATATCATACGGACTTAACTGAATCCTCAAAATAAATTAAACAACGCTAAAAACACGAATCGCATCACAATTCAAGCCTAATAAAAACTAACGAGTTCCAACTTCTACATTCGATGCCGAAATATATCAAATCAAGTCTGATTGAGTTCAAGTTTTGCTCACAAGTCATAAATGACATAATGGATCTATCAAAATTTTCAAAATTGGATTCTCACCCCAAAATCAATAAAGTCAACTCCTGGTTAAACTTCCAAACCTTCCATTTTCTAATTTTGCCAATTCAAGTCAAAATCAACTACGGACTTTCAAATAAATATTCTGACACATTCCTAAGTCCAAAATCACCATACGAAGCTATTGGAATTATCAAAACTCTATTCCGGAGTCGTTTACACATAAATCAATATTCGGTCAACTATTTTGAAATTTTTTACACATAAAGAATTTTCAAAATTGGATTCTGACCCCAAAATCAATAAAGTCAACTCCTGGTTAACTTCCAAACCTTCGATTTCCTAATTTCGCCAATTCAAGCCAAAATCAACTACATACTTTCAAATAAATATCCAGACACATTCCTAAGTCCAAAATCACCATACGAAGTTATTGGAATTATCAAAACTCTATTCCGGGGTCGTTTACACATAAGTCAATATTCGGTCAACTATTTATGACTTAAGCTTTAAATCTATGAACTAAGTATTCCAATTCATTCTGAAACTTCCCCGACAAATCACATAATCACAATTGAGCATAAAATATTGTATAAATGGGGAAACGGGATTGTAATACTAAAAATTATCGGTCGGGTCGTTACAGCACAATAACAGTTTTATTTGATATAATATAATACCATATGGTGGCTCTAGATCAGAAGACCGATATGAATAAGTTTTTACGAATTATGTTTTTTACCCCTTCTAAAATAAAACCATCCAACTTTACAAACCAAATGCATTTCTTGGTATAGTATCGATCATTCTCTATACATTTGTACTCTCTTTCGTGAAACACCTGGAAAAAAGTTTCTTTCGAAGTCCACAAGAAATGACAGGAGAGAGTAACAGGCCACATGAAAGGATCCCTATGCAATGTGTAGTTGATACTTTGGCCAATAGTAAGGTTATGAATTCCAAGATCGTCATCTTTAGATTGACAACGAACTATTAATGGGACAGAATTATTAGGTAATGCACTTAATATCGAAACCAAATAAGAATTCTTGAGAAATTCTGCTGAAGCTTCCTTTGGAAGAAAATATAAGAGGACTACAATAAAGATTGTTTTGATAAGTGAATCACTCATTTTGAGAAAATTAAAGTATGTTTACTCTACAGGAATTAGCAAAGATGGATCTATTTATATGCATACACTATGGGATATTAAATGAATAAATCTAATTTAAAGATTATGATAAATCCATATTCAGATTATAGTGATTAACCACTAATTAATAAATCATATTCTATAAGAATGTCTTTAACTCTTTTACCCCTGGAATTAAATTGAGATTTTCTTATTAAAATTCTTAAATATCCTTAATTAAAATCAAGAAAGCGAGGCTTATCATATTAGCTAATAATGTTACTTATTAATATCAAGGTGCAAGGCACTTTAAGATGTTACTTAGTGAAGATCATGATTTAATGGTGATTATATATACCACACTTGCAATATTCTACGATATTGTAACGAACCGACCGGTCGTATCTGTACTTTGCTTGGTAGTTTGAGGTCTTGAGTAGCTCCATATGATGTATTATGACTTGTGTTAATCATCGATTTTGGTTTTCAGGTTATTCAGAATCTATTTGGAAGAATGAATTTCATGATTGAAGTTTTAAGTTAGAAGAGTTGACCAAGTTTGACTTTCTTAGTATTTGGCCTTGGATTAGAGTTTTAATGGTTTAGTTAGGTCTGGATGGTGATTTTGCACTCGGGCGTATGCCTGGATTTGCATTTGAATATTTCTAGAAGGTTTCAGCGCAAATTGGCAAAAGTTGGAAATTTTAAAGGTTTGAAAAGTTCATAAGTTTGACTGAGAGTTGACTTTGATGATATCAGATTCGAACTATGGTTCCAGGAATTGGAATAGCTTCTTTATGTCATATGGGACTTGTGTGCGAAATTTGAGTTCATTCCGGGTTGATCTAATATGTTTAGTCGCGAGATTTTAGAAGTTGAAAGTCCAAAATTCAGTTAAGTTCGAATTGAGGTACGACTCGTCATTTTGATGTTGTTATGTGTGATTTGAGGCCTCAATTAAGTTCATGTTATATTATGGGACTTGTCGGTATGTTCAGACGGGTCCCCGAGGGGCTCGGGTGAGTAATAGGTTTGGGTTGTGTTGCGCTTGTTTTTTTATGTTTCGATGTTGTTCCTTCAAACATGAATGGTACCATATTAAGAAAATGAGCTCCAATTTTTGTTTTGATTGCAGCATGTGTACGATTGAAATCGAGTATGTCTAATTTCGTAGACTCGAGGAACTGCCTATAGAGAAGGCTCGTAACGGACCTGGATCGAGCCCGATGGCAGATCATGGAACATGAAGATCGGAGTACTCGCTGAAGATCGAGACTGAGCATGAACAACTTCGAGTAAGGAATAATAACGGAATGCCAAGATATTAGCAACTGACCGAAGATCTCGGCGGAAATCCCGGGACAGATCGAATCAAGCGGTTATTGGCACCAATCATGGGATTTATTTTCGTTATGAGAATTGTACCTTATTTATGATTCTTCTACTATATAAAGAGGAACCTCATTCATTTGTACTATTTCTCTTACTATTTACTTACTGTTCTTCACTGTTGTTATCGAACCTCGAGACCATCTCGAATCGAGGTCAAACGCACTGCTGATACACTGGTTTGATTTACTTTATTGTCCAATTTATTCATTTAATTCACTGTTTATCAATTGGTATTGAATTAGATCACATATCCTTAAAATTACAATACAAGTTTAATGTTACTCGAATTTTAGGGTAAACACATCATTAGATCTGTATCCTAATTTTGGAACTATAGCAGCTGGAATCATCAAGTTTCGACATCGTATGAGGAATTTATGGTCATTTTACTAAGAATTTGGTTGCCAGATTTTTGAGATTAATTACAAAATTGCCATTGAATTTATATTTAAAAATCTGCACTATTTGCAAATATTGAAACAAACATATCTCCTTCATTATAAGGTCGAATGGAGTGATTCAAAAGCCTAACTTGACTGGAATGTCACTAGGAATTCACTGGAGACATCAAAAGTGAGTTTCAGGATCATTTGGCATGAGAAACGAGGTAGAACAGCTGGGCAAAAGCATATGAATCAATGATTTGTTCATTTGGACATATTTTGAGTTGTGAAGCTCAGATTTGGACGATTTTTGAAGTAATTTTCACCACATAGATTAGGGTAAGTGCTCACTACTATTTTTTAATTATATTTAATGAATCTATATTCATTTTTGGCAATTGGTAGATGATTTCTAAAGTGAGATTTGGAACTATTGGATGAAAGGCGTGAGGCCGCCTTGGTCCGGTTGGCCGCCCAAAAATAGTAAATGGAAAGATACTACAACCAAAGGGCCAACCTCTGATACTTTAAGATCGGGGACTTGGTGTTGAGAAAGGTAACATTGCATACCCGGAATCCGAAAGAAGGGAAGCTAGGACCGAATAGGGAAGGACCATATCGAGTCATCGAAATTACCGGCAAAGGCTCATACAAACACGAAGCAGGAAACATTGTGCAACAACCTAACAACTATAACGTTACACACTTAAACTGGTATTACTGCTAAGGTATGATATCAATTAATCTTTGATAATATTATGAATCGGACTAACACTTGCAGGAAACAGCCACAGATGGATGCTGCTATTAGATCGGAAGCACACGTTTCACTCTTTTTCCGTTGAACCAATTTTTACCCAAAATAGGTTTTTCGACAAGGTCTTTAACGAGACAATAGTAAAGCATGCTAACTTAGATTCAAAGGCCGGTCTCAAACCGGAGTCCATGGGCATTTATTTCGCATCAACAACATCCTATCCCTCTCTAGCTCGACCTCAAATACTAGGAGACATCACCCTCGAATTAAGGTTTTTATCAAGGAAACTTTTAGCAAGGAAAGAAGAAAACCTTGTTAGGATTCATTGTAAGGGTCAAAGTCGTGTGAATCATACCCACATACTCCACTTTAGCCATAATACACGCTTTTACACGCTTTTAATCATGTACTTTACACGGAATGAAAGAAAGTTCCGCCTTACACATTTTTGCCTATTAAATTATGAATCCTAAGAGCCCATGGGATACCCCTATCCAAGGACTATCGACCCCAAAGTCTACCCCTATTTGGGGACTATCAAGCCCAAAGGCTAGCCCTACTCGGGAACTATCGTCCGAAAAAAGTTCGAGCAACTCGGGCTACCAAATCCCGGAGGCACCAAACCTATTAGGTGGTACCTAAATACAAAAGGCTACAACCACCCTAAAAATGGCTTTGAGGCATCCGAAGCTCGTAATAAGAAAGTAAGGCCTTTATGAGAACTCGAAACTTGCTAAAAGGTTATCCTCGGCAAAAGCATCATCTAAAATCACTTAAGCCTCTTGAAAAACTTTCGGTCACATCGAGTTTTCAAAGCCTCAAGCAAACAAAGTTGTACGAAAGTCACGCTCCATTAGGACCCCTGAAAAGTGAACACCCTATAACTATATTCGATTATATGCTAAGGCATTAGAGATATTACAAGAATAGAAATTATGAAAAGATGCTGGAAAAATAAAGACACGAAATTGCCAGAAAGGAAAATATTATATATATTCCGAAATATATTTACAAAGGCCCAACAAAAATGTCCTCAAAATAAATAAAAAATATACATAACACAAAACTAAAAAAGTACTAAGGCATTTATGCATGGTCGTCACCGGGTCCCGACTCGTCGCCAAAACCGTCGGAGCCTTCAGATTCCTCAGAACCCTCGGAGCCTTCGACACCTTCAGGCTCGTAAATCTTCTTCGCCTCGGCCTCAAACTTTTTTTCTTCCTCGATCTCGCCCGACAGGTCGAATCCCCGGGAGTGGATCTCTTAGAGGATCTTTCCTCGGGACAGCCGCTTTATATATTTGGCCTTTGTCTTCAGGCGGGTCTCGGCTGCCTCCACATCGGCCTTGTATTGGGCCATAATTTCTTCAGCATTGTTGGAGGTTATGTCCAATTTGGACTTCACTGCCTCATATTCTCTACCGAGGGCATCCCGCTCTGCGACGGTAGAGCTCAACTGTGCTCGAAGATCATCTTTCAACTGAGACTATTTGTCAGCTTTTTCCTTCGCCACCCGGAATTGGTTCTCAACCAATTCCATCTCCGCCTTAGCGGTTTCCTTCTCCGAAGCCAACAGGTCCATTTTTCTTTTCCACCCATCGGCCATGGCTTGGACCTCATTCATCTCGACTTAGAGTTGGTCGATCTTCTGTTGGACCTGCGAGTTATTATCCTTTGTCACCACGACTAGATCCTCGTTTTTAACTTCAAAGACCTTTACCTTTTTTACCAGGTCGGCATGTTCCCGCCTCAGGGTCGAAGCTTCTCTTTGAGCCCTGTCCAGCTCGACCTGAAGGCCTTTGATGACCTCGTCTTGTTGAACACTGAGAAGCTTGTACATGTCCTTTTTCCAGGCCTGCTCCTTGAGCTCGAACTCGAGATGGCTTATTTCCAAGTGGTACCTGCGGAAGCTCTCGTGGTGAAGCAGTGAAGCCTGTAAAGAAAAGGGAGTTCAAAGGTGTTATAACCTTACCCGGTTCAATGCCTGATGCGCCTCATTGAAGAGGCTCGAAGTTCCCACCTTATTCATCTTTGTCTGGTCCTCCTCGGTTACCATTCATCAGAGGTTAGTGGCTACGCCTACCAGAGCGTATATGACCCGGGCATCCTCCGGGACCGTGAGAATAACGGTCCTCTTGCGCTCAGGGTCCGCACTCGGTGCAGGGATTGATTCACTAATCATGGGCTCATGCTCGGCCCGTCAGCTCCCGAAGTCACGTCCTTATTCGGTATCTCCAGGTGGCCCAACTCGGATAAATCTTCCGGTGATGACATATCCATGCCATCGAAGGAGTGGAGAGGGTCCTCTGCACCTTGTGCTCCTTCACTTGATTTTTCTTTACTCGCTTAGGCCTATTTGAGTATAGACTCGGTGTAGGAGGGGTTATCAATGATGTCAATCACACTGGTAACCTCCTTCAAGGCAGGAGCAGTTTCTTGAGAGGTCCCAACCTCCATATCAACTTCGGCCTCTCGGACTGGAAGGGGCTCGAACTCGTGGCCCTTCTCCCCGGTCGTCGCCTGTTCCACGGCAAGGTTCGATCCATGGGCGACAAGGATATTATCTTCTTCGGTCCCATACCTGAGCCGGTAAAGGAAATTAGGGTCCAATACCCTGGACTTGGTATTTTTCTTGGGTTTACAGGTCCGGTTGGCCGCTCTCTTCTTTATTTTTACCATCGGGATTCGGGGAGCCCGAGGACTTTCTTTTACTCTTCTTATACTCCCATGTGGCAGCCTGGGGCTGTCCAGTAACTAAGGGATCAATGGACAAGGGTGCTTCCTCGTCCCCGTCCAGTAGCCTAAGTTCGGTGGTCTTAGGCAAACTTGCGAAGGAAGAAGAAAAGGTCAGCATTGTGTAATTTCGAACGTAGTAATGGCCATTACCATGAGAACGGGTCTCCCATCGTCCCTTCAAGAGTTTGTGCCATGAGCGCTCGAAGTATGACATCTACTTGCAGATGCTTTCGATCCACTCCTTAAGTCGGGAGACCACATTGGGAACCCGGGAAACAGCTCACGATCACAAATACTGATGATGAGAAATGGAATGAAAGAAACTTGACACTAAGGGATAGGCTACACTTACGAGATGCATTCCACTTCTGGGGAAATGGCAGGAATTCGAGAGGAATCAAATCCTAAGTTTTCACCCGAACTAAGTGCTCCTGCCAGCCTCGGTCTCGATCCTCGTCGAAGCTCGAAAAGGAGGCCTTATTGTCCCGTTGAGTAAGCTTGATTAGTCCCCCTCAGAAAATCTGGGGACTGTACAAACAGAGTAGATGGTCGAGGGTGAACCGAGGAGATTCGATGTTGTTCACAAAATGGCGTAGGAGGATCACGATCCTCTAAAGAGACAGGTGGATTTCCCCAAGGCACACCTCGTACCTCTTGCAAAAATCCTAAATTACTAGGTCTACCAGTAGAGCCATCAAAACGGGCTTGGCCCGTGAGGCCAGCCCAACCCAGCCCGCTGCTTGAGTGGGATTGGGCTAGGATTTTTTTGAGCCCATTTAAAACTGAGGCTTAGAAGCCCGGACCAAGTCAGCCCGCTGGCCCTTGAGGCATGATTAATTAAATTCAAATTAATTAACTATTAAATATTTTTAAAAAGTAAAAATTAAAAAAAATATTAACTATAATCTCCATTCTCCAACCTTAGATTGCTCATTTACCCTTCCATATCAACTAGAATTTAGATTTTGGACATGCATGTAATATGACAAAATTAGTTTTTCTTTTGCTTAATTAATAACGAACTCAAAAAAATTTAGGTGGTCAATAATAATATTTTTCAAAAGAAAATATTACTTTAAGAGGTCATTGATCAATTTGGATTACTTTAATATATTATTAATATTTAAACTGCTCTTCGGTATAGAAAAAGATCAATTTTAAATACACAAAAAAATGACTACTAGCAAATTTCAGGAATTCTAAAAATGGTATGGACTATAATGATGAAATCAGCAAATGATGTTAATCTTAAATTAAAAAATCTTAGCATATAAACTTATTGAAGCAATCTCCGAATCTGAGGATAATGAAATAAAAGCATTAAGAAAATATTCACGTAACTTTAAAAAAGAAGATCTAGAGATATAGCGAATTTGCATTTCAATTACGAGACTCCTCGTCAAATATCAAGCCTTTTGTATTCTCTAAGCAAACGGAAGTTGTTTAAATGATTAATTGACTATGTCACAAAAAAATATTTAACGATCAAAAGAAATTCTTTTTTTCTAAAAAATTTGAAGGGCCAGCCCACCCTAGCCCGCGACCCTCTTAGGGCTGGGTTTGGCTGGCCATTTTAAGGCCCATTTATATGAAGGGCCAGCCCGTCCTAGTCACCAAATTTAAAAGCCCATGAGGCCTGGGCTGGGATGGGCTGGGTCGACCCGTTTTGACAGCTCTATCTACCGGGCCCAACGTGAAGGGGTAAGTGTAAACACTTAAGTACCCTTCCACATGAGTGGTAATGCGCCCGGGGACAACCACGTCTCTGCCTTCCCATTTCCAGTCGTCTAGGACTATGGGAAGGATATTGTCACGATCCAAATTTCCAACCTTAGGGATCGTGATGGCGCCTAACACCACACTTGCTAGGCAAGCCAATGTTAGAGTTCGCTCAACTATTTCCGTTAATTAATCATTTAAACAGGATAAATCAATTTTAAATTAAACTTGATCTAATGGCTTTCAATAAATAATTCCAAATATATTATAATAAATAATCAATTAAACCGAGCCATGAACTAATTATATAAATTAACCTAGAACTACCCAGGGTCTGGTGTCACAATTCCCGAACTACTAAAAAATATTACAAATAATGGGCTGAAAGAAATAATATAACTGTTTTGAAAAATATAAAAATAGTCTCTACGAACTAAGAGAAGACTCTCGGGATCTGCGAACGCCGGCAGATATACCTCGTATCTCTAAACAATAAATAGTTGCTCTAAATATCCCTAATGTTGGCCGGTACCTGGATCTGCACAAAAGAGTGCAGAGTGTATTATCAGTACAACCGACCTCATGTACTGAGTAAGTGCCGAGCCTAACCTCGACAAAGTAGTGACGAGGCTACGGCAGGGCTTTAGCAATATAACCTGTGACAATAATATATAAAGCAAGAAGGAAATCTAAACAAATAATTAAGTACTGCAACAACAATAAAATAACTCAACCGCTTTTCCAGGCCTCATCTATAACCAATTCTCAAATAATTTCCAAGTTTCGAAACTTTAACTTTAAATATAAGTAGCGCCGAAAATATGAAGAATAGTAAAATATCGGTTAAAATAAAAATGTCCTCCCTTATTGCTCCTTGTTGCGGCGTGCAACCCGCTCCCACCTGTCCACCCTTATTGCTCCTCCCTAAATATATCACCCTTATTACTCCTGTTGCGGCGTGCAACCCGATCCCACATGTCCACCCGCTCCCTCCAGACATCTCATATCAATTTATTCATAAATTTCACAATTCAGGCCAAGTCTTTCACAATATTTTTGTTTCAACAATTGCAAACAAAAAACAGTATAGCTCGTAAGTTTTAACCAATATCATTCCACAATAAAACCCTTCAGAATATATGTAACCCCGTAACACTATCAATCCAACTCAGTCTTTATGTACCATGATAGAATCAAGAGAACAACCAACACTTTTAACACATTTACAATAACAACTGGAAATAATCAAATGAAACCAAATAACCACGTGAACTTTAACAATCACGAAACAATTAAACTGCATTTCTCACAACTTCCTTAATATTATCAAAAATGAAACCAACATGAATATATAAATATATTTCCAAGAATAGTGTCAAACTATTCAACCTTTCTGTACCACAAGGGAAACAAATACGCAACCATTACTCTTCCAAAATAACCAAATAATATTTAACAGCAAGGTAATAAGGCCTAGTAGTCATAGAAACAATAATGAACATAGAACAATTAAGACAGGAATCAATCAAATTGGAAACGGGGAAGAGATCGTGTTTAACAGACCATTTGGTGGTGCATAGATACTCGTCACCTCACCTAGACACCAAACACATGCAATTCACATAGCAAATAAGTGGGTATTACTATTCCCTCAAGTCAAGGTTAAACCAAGTACTTACCTCAATTTCGCAGGTCATTCACTGCTCAATTATAGCTTTTCCTTTAGAATCTTGCTCTAACTTGTTCGAATCTAATCATAATTAAATTAATATCATTAATTAAGGCTAAGGGATTGAATTTATTGAAAATTATAATTTTTCTTAAGTTTTCTAAAAAAAAGTGAAAACCCGACTCAGGTCCGCTTGACCTAAACTCGGGGTTCGAACCAAATTACGTTTACCCATTCACCCACGAACCCAAATATACAATTAGTTTCGAAATCCGACCTCAATTCGAGGTAAAGATTCGATTTTTATAAAATTCCCTAATTCTACCCAAACCCTCAATTTTTACCATAAAAATTCTTAGTTTTTTATTTAAAAGTGATGAAAAACAATGAGTAATTGAAAGAGTAAAGTTTAGAATTGATTACCTATGACTTGGGGATGATATTTGGTGAATAAATTCGTTCCTAGGGTTGTGGAGTTCGAAAATTTGAAGAAGTCTGCCTGTTTTATATATATTTTTCTGCCAGCTATTCTGCCACGTTTCTCGTGCCAAACAATCCCAAAACTCGATTTTTAAGTCTCCAATGGATTTCTTGTGAAATTATAGTCAAGTTAGACTTTTAAATCACTCAATTTGACCTTATAATGAAAGAAATATGTAGGTTTTAATATTTGCAAATAGTACAGATTTTTAATACGCCGTCAGTGGCAATTTCGTAATTAACCTGCAAAATCTGGCAACCTTAGTAAAATGACCATAAAATCCTCATACGATGTCCAAATTCGATAATTCTTTTTGCTACGGGTCCGTAATTACGATACGGATCTAATACTTCATTAAAAACAGAAATCGAAGCTCATTTGTTTAATATGATATCATTTATGCTTGAAGAAACGACGTCTATGCATAAGAAAGAATGAGCGCAATACAATCCAAACCTATTTGAAACTCACCCGAGCCCTCGGTGCTATAAACCAAACATGCATGTAAGTCTAAAATCATCATACGTACTTACTCGTGCGATCAAATCATGAAAATAATATGTAAAACTATGAATTAAACCTCAAAACTCATTATTTTTCTCAAGAACACTTAAAGTTCACTATTTATCAACCGGACGTCCGAATCACGTGAAATAAATTCCGATTCTCACCACATTTTGCAGACGAGGCTTAAATATCATAAAAAACTTGTATCGAGCTCCGTAACCAAAATACGGTCCCGATACCAACGGTTTCAAACGTTAATTCATTTCTTTATTTCATTAATAATTCAGCAAAATATCTTCTTTCAAAAATTGATTTCTAAGGCTTGGGACCTCGGAATTCAATTTTGTGCATACGCCCAAGTCCCATATTTTATTGCGGACCTCTTTGGATTGTCGAAACACATATCCGAGTCCGTTTACTCAAAATGTTGACTCAAGTCAACTGAAACTAAAGATTTCTGTTTTCACGCCCGGACTGTGCACGCAAATTGAGGTAGTTAAAATTAATCTTTTTATGGCTAATAAGCCTAGAACGGAGTCTAAATTCATAAAATGACCCCTTGGGTCATCACAAATATCCTTAGTGATTGAGCATATGTATCTCCATGCTCCTTCCACCCCAAATCTATTTGGATAAGGCCTTTTGGAATTTGAAGTCGTCTGCGATTGAGCAACCCCTGGGTATATATCTTTTCATGGGGGGCTCGGGAGTGGCCTCGAGGGAATTTTCCTCAGGGGAAGCCACCTCAGAAGTAGCTACCTCGGCATCTGTAGCCGGGTTGGGAAGCTGAAGGGGCAGCCTGATGAGGAACCGATTTGGAAGTTTTAGCCATTGCAATCTGGAAAAAATGTAAATATTTAAAGAAGAAAATATGAATATTTGAAGGTACAAGTATGAAGGTTAAAGAAAAGAGTATGAAGGTTTGAAGGTAGAATGAAAATCTAGGTAGAAACCTAAGAACAATTACGAAGATCTTAACACCAAAGATGAAGGTATGAAGGTTAAAGAAAAGAGTATGAAGGTTTGAAGGTAGGATGAAAATCTGGGTAGAAACCTAAGAACAATTATGAAGATCTGAACACCAAAGATGAAAATATAAAGGTTTGGAAAACTTGATAGTCGCTAGTGAATTCGAAGGTGGAAGCTTTGATCGGTAAGTAGAAGAAGTACTAAGGGTCAAAGCTTTTATAGGGAAAATACGCGACGTTTTGTATTCGAGGCAACCAACCGATGAATGACACGTGTCCGAAGTCAGAGCGACGGGACTGATGGGATGTTTTGGCTTATCCGTCATCTCGGTTGTAACGTGCGAAAGAAGGAATCGGGGTTTATCCATCGTCTCCCATCATTTCGGCAAACCTATTCTCCGGGAAACGAAGAGACTATCTGTATACGGATAAAACCGAGGGTAACATATACCCCAATTTTCTGGTGGGTCAAACGAAACAAAGGCATGACTATATGGGGTCGGAATCGAAGCCGGTACATCTCGTACTAAGGCCCGAACGGGGTGTTCGCCAGCAGGCTTGATAAGGCAACATTTTTCCTCTCCCAGAACGAGCTTCGAGACCTCAAAAGCAAGGCAGCGGTTACATACGACTAACAGAGGGCCGTGATATCTATACCCTACCGCATATCACAACGTAGATCTCGCCCCACATTGGTAGCGAATCAGTAATTGACGAGAAAGGAGAATTTTTACCTTTTTAGAATTGTACTAGGAGTGAAACTCTCCTTCTATATAAAGGGGACGCTTTTTCTTTGATAGAATATATTGTAACACGCATACCAAGACAATACAAACTTGTTTCTCTGCTTCTTAGTTATTGAAAAGTCTTTATTATAATCATAGTTTTTCATATACATTTGGCTACGAATCGAGGGCATATCAAGGGCAAAACTACTGTTAAGCTTAAATTCGAGCTCGGATTCAACACCACAACTGGTTTGGTTATTTATTTTATCATTAATTCGCTTATCTAACATTCTTGATCACTTGTGTTGAATTAATTCACATATCCTTAAAACTGCATAAGGATAACTCACTGAAAAATAATATTTTTAAAAGATCACAAAAATTGTTGTTATTAGAAAATACGAAGTTCAATAGCATATAAACTAATGATAATCTATATAACAAACATGAGCCGAATCAAGATTTTCACTAAAGAGTCAAATATAAGCCAAGTGGATATATCAATGTTTAAAGTTGGACATGCTTATTAAGAAAACTATTTAATAGTAATAACCATAAAGAGTATTTAATTAAATTATCTTTATCTTTTCCTTAACTGAGTAATTTATGACTAATGCCTTCTTGGAGTAGTAAAGGTGGAATTAGCAAAAAGAAATTAATGCTTATTTCTTAATTTTCTAAAGTGATAAATATGTTTGACCATTTTCTTTTGGAAAATAAAAGAGGCAGGAGGCAGTGTAAATAATCTCTATAAAGTTAAAAGTGTAAACGATTTTTTTGATTTTCTACTTGATGTTTAGTATTTGTATTAGGGCTCGATTAAATTTGGAATGACGTCGAAAAGCTCGCATTAGAGGCCAAAATGCTCTCTAACAAAGACAGTTCCATACTTAGTTAATGATAAAGAAGTACTTATTGTTGTGCCACAACCGTTAGTGATATTGTTATATTAATTATCTGATTAGTGGAATTGATCTCTATAATCAGATCATAGTTTATCATAATCTCAAAAATCATATATATTCATTTACTACTTCGAAAGTTTCATGTATGCATATAAATAGATCCAAGTTCTTTTCCTACACATAGTAAAAATGTTTTCCCCAAAAATAAGCTATCCTTTGATCAATACTATCTTCATTCTACTTATATTATCTTTTTTCCATCCAATAGAAGCTGGACTTCGTAGCAAAACATATTTGGTTTCAATTATTAATAACCTTAAAAATAGCCCAATCCCATTAAAAATTCATTGTCAATCCAAAAATGACGATCTTGGATATCATAATCTTACTCATGACCAACATTTCGACTTCGAATTTGAAGAGAATTTCTTTCATACTACTCTTTTCTTTTGTCATTTTTGGTGGCCTCCAAAAGATATCTTTTTTAATGTGTTTAATAATGGAAATAGATGTATAAAACATGGTCCATTTCATACACACACATGCATTTGGTTGGTGAGCTTAGATGGATTTTATTTAAATGGAGTTAAAATACATGACTGGTCATCATAATAATACTTGTATTAATTATAGTCTTGTAATTTACTTTGTTGCAACTAAATTGACTAGACTATTTAACGAAAAAATTATCCTTTCATAAATATGTATGCGTGCGCGTGTATTGAGAACAATAGAGATACTATCTTCATTAATTGCAAAATTTTGGCTTTGGCAAGCCAAAAATCAACCGAGTATATCTGAGCATGCCAAACATCAAGAAAAATTTATATCTCCTGTCGCAAAATTTACAACTTCAATTGTGTATGTTTAAAGTTGAGTCCGAAGTGGCTAGACTTGCAAAAAATTATGAACTTAGGCTATGGCATAAATAGGAGCCCCAAAATCGGCTATTTGTGCACGTGCCCCTTTATTTACGTCCCGGCCCAAGAAGCCCTTGCTCATTTAAGTTGTTGTTCTTTTTTTGTTTTTTTTTTGTTTNCCTTTTCTATGGGAGGTAAAACTTCCTTAACTGAATGACCATTAAACTGTTGGTCAAAATGGGTCAAATAGTATGACTCAACGGGTTAAAATGCAACTCAAAGAGGGGAGGTAAGATAAAAAAAGAGGGGAGCTTTGTTGCTTGATACAAGAATGTGAAAGAAGTTAATTTAGAGATTTTAATGAATATATATGTCATTACAGTAATTATTAATTTTAACATGATCCAAATTTTTAATTAACAGTTCTAATAATAAGTAATTGTCAAAATAGCATGACCTAACCAGTTTTTGGACTGGTAATTGAAAAATAGTTAACGTTTGCAAAGTCACTGAAAAATAGCTACTCTTTTATGCAGAGATAAAATCTGGACAAAAATATCATAGCTGAAATACGGAAAGTTCCAGCATAATATACTGGATTATGGAGTTCCTGCGTATAACATTCAACATATTACGTTGGAACTCCAGCACATTATGAAATTCCAGCACATTATGCTGGAGTCTCATATATAAAAAAAAGTCGAACTATTATTATGCTGAAATTTTTCCGGATTTTTAAGGACGCTTTTATTCATATTTTATTTTTACATAAAAAAAATAACTAAATTTCAATTACTTTGAAATTATGGCTAATTTTTAACTAGAAATAATAAATCATGTTATTTCTGATTTT